>JAWPHD010001975.1:107500-282242 GCA_037043455.1 Cyrtodaria siliqua | reverse complement strand
CTAGCTGAACTAAATTTTGGAATTGGTTTCCTTATAGTATGTTGTAAAGGGTTGGATAAGTAATTTTGTCTTCTGCAAATTCTTGGCTCCCATGGAACCCAAATTGTGATGGCCCATAAAATGTGCAATAAAGGCAGATCTAGGTTTGCATGTAAGCATGTATATATCTATAATTTTGGTTTGGGATTTGTTATAGCATTATGCATCTTATTACTTCGCCCATATTGGGGCATGGGCTCCCTCCTTTCACCTCCCCCCCCCCCCCCCCCACTCCCTACCCCCGTCCCCACTCCCCTCCACACTTTTTTTTTTTTTACATATTTCTGTGTTGTTTTAGTCCTTTCTTACACATATATGTTGCAACCATCCCCGTCCCCCCACACCCCGCCTCTCACCCCCTCCCAACCCCCCCCCCCCCCAACCCCCCCCCCCCCCCCCCCCCCCCCCCCCCCCCACTTGAAACTTTTTTTTTTTTTTACATATTTCTTTATTGTTTTAGTCAATTCTTACACATATATGTTGCCCCCTACCCCGCCCCCAACCCACTCCCGCCTCTCCCCCCACCCCCACTTGAAACTTTTTTTTTTTACATATTTCTTTGTTGTTTTAGTCGGTTCTTCCACATGTTGCCCTCCCCACCCCACGCCTCTACCCCATCCCCACTCAAACTCGATTTTTTTTTTCTTCATATTTTTGTGTTGTTTTGGTGAATAAGTACATAGCTTCTTACACATATATGTTGCCCTCACCACCCCCACTCCCCCCACCATCCACCCCCGCCTCTCTCCCACCGCCAACCCGCACTTCACTCAAAACTCGATTTTTTTTACATATTTCTGTGTAGTTTTGGTCAATTCTTACACATAGTTATGTTGTGCTCCCAACCCCACCCCACATTGTTGTAGCCTTGTTTTCTGATGGTATATACTACCTATAAATTTATTATTCTCCAAAAAATCGAATAGTCGAGCTGCGCTGTTCTCCGACAGCTCTTGTTCTAAAATTATCAGCATGACATGATGGTTATCCGAGTCGAACATTATTTTGATTCAATGTTAAACATGGCTGTCAGCGGCCATCTTTGTTTACATAGAGTTATATAATGAAAACTTGTAGCGACTACTCCTCTGAAACTACTTGACGGATTTTCATGAAACTTCACAGGAATGTTGCTCTTGATGTCTTATTGATCCTAGCAAAATTTCAGGTCGGCCGGAAATTCAAGATGGCCACCACTGCTAAAAATAGATTTTCAAAAAACAAGTTTGTAGCGACTTCTTCCTGAAAACAAAATCAATCAGTAGAGCTTCAAGGTCATTGACCTCTTGTTTAATGGTGGCCTCATGAATTTTCAATCGATTCCCAACACGAACCATAATAAAAAAAGCAACCTCAAAATTTTCATAGGCATAAGTATGTTATTGTTTAAAGATAAACAGCTGTGCAGCATGCTACATTAAAATCAGACCCTTTATCATGCTACGATACGTTGCACTACAAGGATCTGACAACGCTCCATTGAAGGTCACGTCAGTTTGACCTTACAATTAGCCAATCAGATTTCAGCCTACAAAATTGCTCAGTATAGACTGCTTCACTGCGCATGTCGCATTTCAGTAAAATGCTGTGGAGCAGTCTACGCTGCTTATTGTAATGCATATGCGCCTTTTATATGAAACTGAAGCATGATACGAAGGTTTTCATTAGAATTTTCATTGAAACCAATCACTCTTTTATATTGCCTCCAGTCCCTTTAAAGCTCTTTGTCCTAATTTATTTGTTATTTAAATTCCAACAACAGAGTTTCCATTGTTGACAACAAAGCGCGTATTCTGGCGAGGCGTAGCGGAAGAGTTACTCTGGTTTGTAGCTGGAAGTACAAATGGCAAACAACTGAGTGATAAAGGCGTACGCATTTGGGATGCAAATGGTTCAAAAGAGTTCCTCACAAACTTGGGTCTTGGTCACAGAGAAGAAGGTATTGTTGACATCGACTTTTTAGCTCTTGGTTGGAGTGTGTAAGTATGACGAGAGATGTTGCATGGACTTTTCTGCATTTTTGGAAGTGGGGCCAGGAACCTTTTGAATTGGGAAAAATGCGCGTGAAATCTAGAAATTGGGACAAATAATAATCCTACTATATTACATAGTAAGACACTAAAAATGTTTGGAATAATTTCAAAATTAAGCTCATACAAGTCTGCAACAAATACATTGTCAAATAGGGCTACATTTTTTATTTATTTTTTTGTATTTTGTGAAAATATTTTGCTTTTTTGGGAAAATACGAGATATTTTGGATTGGGATGGGCCGAAATTTGGCCCCAAATTGGGCCTAGAAAAATCCCTGTGAAGTCTTATCATTTAGACTGTCTGTATGCCAGCAGGGCTGATGCGACAGCTGGATTGCGATTGCTGGACCAATTTCGCTCAAAATTCAATGGAAGCTTCTAAAATTAATATGAAGAATACCTCACACGAGAAAAAAAAATACTGCCATTGGCAAAAATGTACTGTCATGTACAAAGATAATCTACTGTCTTGCACAAGTATATATCCATTATGCACAAATATATTCTGCCATGTGGAAACATATACTGCCATGTGAAAAACAAAACTGCCATGTGCAAACATATACTGCCATTTGCAAACATATACTGCCATGTGCAAACATATACTGCCATGTGCAAACCGATACTGCCATGTGCAAACATATACTTCTATGTGCAAACCGATACTGACATGTGCAAACATATCCTGCCGTGTGCAAACCGATACTGCCATGTGCAAACATACTGCCACATGTGCAAACCGATACTGCCAAGTGCAAACATACTGCCATGTGCAAACATATACTGCCATGTGAAAACATATACTGCCATGTGCAAACATATACTGCCATATGCAAACATATACTGCCATGTGCAAACCGATACTGCCATGTGCAAACATATACTTCTATGTGCAAACCGATACTGACATGTGCAAACATATCCTGCCATGTGCAAACTGATACTGCCATGTACAAACATACTGCCACATGTGCAAACCGATACTGCCATGTGCAAACATATACTGCCATGTGAAAACATATATTGTCATGTGAAAACATAAACTGCCATGTGAAAACATATACTGCCATCCACAAACATTGAGCGACCAGATACTCCCACAAGAAAACATAATTACATGCCCAAAAATATTCTGTCATGTACAAACATACACTGTCACATACTAATATATATTGCCATGCTCAAACATATATTGCCATGTGCAAACATAGCCTGCCATGTGCAAAAATATGCCGTCACGTGCAAACATATACTGCCATGAACTAATATATACTGCCATGGGCAAACATATCCTGCCATGCGCAAACACATACTGCCATGTGAAAACATATACTGCCATGTGAAAAATTATACTGCCATGTGAAAACATATACTGTCATGTGAAAACATATACCGCCATCTGGGCATACTCATTAGGTGAAAAGCTTATCCAGATCATTGATATGTTAAACAATATTTCATTTCAAATAACTTTTTTTCTAGGTGACCTTGGTCCCGTGTATGGTTTCCAATGGCGACATTTTGGTGCTGAGTACAAGGACATGCACGCAGACTACACGGGGCAGGGCGTCGACCAGCTGCAGGACGTGATAGACAAAATTAAACACAACCCAGATGATCGCAGAATCATCATGTCTGCATGGAATCCACTAGGTAGAGTAGCTATTATCAGGGTTCTCACAGATTTGAAAAGTCCATGAATTTACATCTTTAAAATGAAAAGTCCTTGAATATAATTTAATCTGAAAATGTTCTTGAATATCTTCAGCTGTCCTTGAAAAGCACTTGAATTTCAATGATACAAAACAATATTCCTCAATATTTTAGCAACGCATTATGTTTATTTAGAACTGCTTTCTTACCTATTTGCTTCCCTTCGCTAAACTTCTGGTTTGGTAAAAAATTAATTGATATTTAGATATATGTTGTAATGTAGAGTAACACCAACGTATTCCCCAATTCAAATCTTATATTAGGGATCAAATTTAATAGTTTTAGCAACTTGCTAAAAAAAGTAAGAGCATTAGGTTTTCTACTTGCTATTTTAATCAAGGTACTTGCATTATTAATTAAAACCACGATTCATTTTAGAAGGATTGCTAAACCTGTATATAATGACATTTTCACTCCGCTAGATGCAGGAATGTAATAATGTATAATTATACTTACTTATATCCACCTATTTAACCAAGTCAGATAAATATGTTCAGAGAATAAATGTAGACTGAGACCTAATGTGTTTCTTTTACTACTTGAAAAAATTAGCAAATGCTAATAAGTATTTTCTTCTTGCAATCTGCAAAAATCTACAAGTTGCATTTAGCAAGTAAATAAGTGTTAAATTTGAACCGTGTGTATGTCAGGTAATTAAATATTCAGAACTGATTAGCTTTGAATCAATGCAATGTCATAGGACTTCTTCCTGTTTTTGAAGCCTGGCTTAATAGGACTTCTTCCTGTTTTTATGCCCCTGAAGGGTGGCATATAGTAGTCGCACTGTTCGTCCGTCCCTTCGTTCGTCCGTCCCTTCGTTCGTTCGTCCCTACAATCGTAATAACTGACAATAATGGATGGATTTTCAAATAACTTGGCACAATTGCTCACCACAACAAGACGATGTGTCACGCACAAAACCCAGGTTCGTGGCTCCAAGGTTAAGGTCACACTTAGAGGTCAAAGGTCAAAATGAAGTGCCTACTTCGGTTAATAACTCTGACATTCCTGGACAGATTTTCAAATCACTTGGCACAAGTGCTCACCACAAAACACGATGTGTCGCGCACAAAACCTGGGTCCTTGGCTCCAAAGTCAAGGTCACATATAGAGGTCAAATCGTGTCCGGTCAATAACTCTGGCATTCCTTGACGGATTTTGAAATAACTTGGCACAAGTGCTCACCACAACAACATCATGTGTCACGCACACAATCCAGGTCCGTGGCTCTAAGGTAAAGGTCATACTTAAAGGTCAAAGGTCAAATCTTGTCTGGTGAATAACTCTGGCATTCCTTGATGGATTTTGAAATAACTTTGCACAAGTGCTCACCACAACAACATGATGTGTCGTGCACAAAATCCAGATCCGTGGCTCCAAGGTCAAGGTCACACTTAGCGGTCAAAGGTCAAATCGTGTCCGGTCAATGAATTTTGCATTCATGGATGGATTTTCAAATAACTTGGCACAAGTGCTCACCACAACCAGACGATTTGTCACGCACAAAATCCAGGTACGTGGCTCCAAGGTCAAGGTCACACTTAGAGGTCAAAGTCACTTCGAGGGCATTTGTCACAGTGACATTTCTTGTTGAAGTATGGCTTAATAGGACTTCTTCCTGTTTTTGAAGCCTGGCTTAATTCAACTGACCCTTGAAGAGTGAAAAATAACTTTGCCATCGTTGAATGCAAAGTCCTTAACAAGTCTAATCACCTTTAACATGTTTAATAAAATCTTCTAAAGTGGTACAGTTCAATAAAATTTCGTATCTAAAATGGTAACATTGTGGTGTACTTTTTCTCCTTTCAGCACTAGACAAGATGGCGTTACCTCCTTGTCATTCATTTGTACAGTTCTATGTGAGTAATGGGGAACTGTCCTGCCAGATGTACCAGAGATCTGCAGATATGGTGTGTAAACAAAGCCCTTGTTTCAGTTTAACATGTTTTACCTTTTTTGAGCTATCGGGATATGGATCACTCTTCTTCTTTCAACTGTATTGCTTAACTCTTGCTTTAAATTACATCTTATATAAATTACATCTTAATTTATCTTATATAAATTACATCGTATATAAAACTGCTTTGTCAATTTTGACTTTATAAGGATGATACTTAAATCACTGGCTTTCAAGTTCATTAAAATTATGTCAAAATGACATCCAAGATGATTATTATAAAGAGTCAAAATCTTAAAGAACCACTAAACAGATTTTGACAGTTTTTAACCTTTTTTTTTTTAGAAAAAAATCCCGTCTTATAGATTGGTGTAATCCGGACGGGCGTCTTGGAAATAAGAGGTCCTAATTTTGGCAGAGTTATTAGGCGATTATACAGGGGAAAATTAAGGGGTATGACAAGATTGGAAAGTAATACACAACATTCATGACTGACATTGGATATTTCTTTCGCCAATCACATTCACCAAAGTTCTTTTTTTATCTCCACTTTTATTTGTCTCATTTGGCCCCATTCGCGAATCCCAGAGGAGGCCCTGATAGCGTGTGAAATGTAAACTATTGAAAAAAATAAATATGTTAAAACCAAACAATCATCATGTTCTTGATCCCCATTCAATTCAATTCTAAACCCTGGGCCCAGTTGTTCAAAGATCGGTTAGCTTAATCCTTGATTAGTGTAAACTTTCAAAGTACATTTTCTCATAAAAATATATTTTGTACTAATAAAAGTTTTCAATTTGCATTTCTTCTTAACGTAATGCTTTTACATGCTCAGTTTCTGGTAGAAATATTCATTTATCAGAAATTCAGAGAGATTTTAATTTTTGACTTAACGCTCGGTTAAGTTAACCGATCTTCGAACCGCCCAGTATTCAGCTTCCTGTTCCCTTTTCCCATGGGAGGTTATTCTACCTCCTGTAGGAATAACAGTTTATTTCTTATGGCCTGTCAACTTTGACACTTTATAAAAAGTATGTCTTGTATGATTTAAATACTCTTGGGCCAATTTTCTGAAACCATAGTCAATATGTTTTATTTATATTTAAAGTGTTCAACATTTATTTCTTAAAATGTGTATGATAAATTGTATAGCTGACTTTGTGTGACAAGTGATATTGTGTATAGCCCCCTGTCTGGGAGCAGATTAGAATAAATGTAAATCATGTCGGCTTTCTTTCAGTCTGAAAAGTAGGTCGCCATAGTCCAAAACCGCCACTGTGAAAAGTGATAAAAAGTTGTGACGTCAACAGGAACTCGTGTCAGCGTTCATCCCTTTAGTGAAATGCTGTTAAAAAAACAAAAACGAGCCAGAAAAAAAAAGACATTTTGCCGATTTTTTAATACACTTTGGTATTGCGTGCTGTCGCCGAGAGATTTCACCCAACCACCATAGAAATAAAAAAACAACTCCAGAACATCCACCTCCCATAGTATCATATATTATCATTTACAACAAGGGCCATCGATCTGTTTTGGGGGACTGCGACCCATACCCTTGGGTGGGGAATTTTAGCGTGCTTTTACAGGAAAGGGGGAATTTTTTGTGGCCATAATTATGATTATAATCATTGTTTTAAATAGTCTACAAGTTTTATTTGTATTAAATACAATTCGTACTCAATATTTTACGTACCAGAATTATTATTTTATTTTTTTTCAGGGGGGAATTTTGAGTCTGAAATGGGGGGGAAAAACATACTTTTTGAAGGGGGGGAATGCATCCGGATACCGGACGCAAAATCGGCAGATCGACGGCCCTGTACAACCAGCGACCTGTAGAAATTAATATTTACCCTCATACTTTGGTTAGCTGACTTTAGCAGTCCTAAATACAACAGAAAAAGGAAAATCTATAAATCACCCATCTACGTTTAAAACCCTCTGTAGCTCAAAAGCAAATGGAAAGCCCTGCTGTCTGTCCCATAACTAATAATGTCGAAAAGTGTACCTTAACTCAGTCATTGATGTTGAGTTTTACCACTTGTGAATTATTAGCCGGTTGGAGTAGCAAATACAGGCTTATAGTTTGGTGATTTCCATCTGTCTGTCCGTCTATGCGTTGACGTTTTTGGTTAAAGTTTTTGTTTTTCTTCAGTTCTCAAAAACAAATTGTCAGAAATCTTTAAAACTTGGCACACATGTTCATTATCACAACACGATGATGTATGACAAGAACCATAACTCTCATGTATTTTACCTTAATTGTTCCCCTTTTTTACTTAGAATTGTCAGTTAAAATGTTGAATTCGCACCATTGTTGCTTCACTTGTTGAAAATGTACAACTGTGTTATTACACTCCCAGGCCGTAAGTTATGTGATAAATGTAGATACCTGTGTGAAAGCATTGGAATTGTCATTAATATATTTATGAAAGCTAAAAGGGAGTTATAAATTACATCAGAAACAATTGGATTATCTATTCCAGGGTCTCGGTGTACCATTCAACATAGCTAGCTACGCCCTCCTGACCTACATGATAGCCCATGTAACAGGCCTCAAGGTAAGGTGAAATTAAACAATTCCAAAGAGTTAATATTTAAATGTCGCATATTTGCTCTGACACAGTCAAGGTTAAACATTATAAGAATCTTTCATGGGTATCCGGTGAATATAGGGAATTCCAACCTGAGGTATACGTGTTTTTATCGGAACCGAGGCTCTGCCGTGCTTCCGATTAAAACACTTATACCGAGGGTTGGAATTCCCTATCTGAACCGAATACCCATGATAGTTTCTTTTTCTTGCATATCAGAAACATGTTGTGCATTGACGGCGCCAGCTACTAACGGCATACCGGATGTTGGGGCGCGTGAATTTTATCTCGACCCTAGGGTGAGATGGAAATATCTAGCCCCGGTAAAATGACGGATATCCTTGTCCGGTATGCAAGAATAATATATCTCTGACACAGTCGAGGTTAAACATTAATATATCAAAGTATACAGACAGATGTTTGTCATTTTGAGAATGTTTTAAAGTGCAGTCAAACTTGCTTTAAGAGACCACATTTTCTGACCTAATTATATTGTTTTAAATTAAAGTGAACCTGTATTAAGAGACCACCTGTGTTAAGAGACCAATTTTGATAGTTCCAATTGGTCTGTTAATATAAACTTGACTGTATAGCTATTAGCAGCATATATGCTGTCTTTACTGGACAATTCTTGCCTCCTATAGTTTGGTTCTGTTCAATGATTCAACAATTCATAATTTTGATAGAGCATCATCAAAATAACTGACCAATCAGTGACCAGAAATAAGACATACCTAATACATTCTGGTAGGTGATAAACGCGGTCTTTATCCTTGATGTTCAACCAAGTTTACTGTTAAAATTAAGGTATCTGCAGTGTGATTTTTTTAAAAACCTGCATATTTCATGTACATTCATGCAAATTTATTCAATATATGTATATTTCAAAATCAAAATATTGAAAATTATCGCCTTTTTACTGGGCCAAAGATTTTTATTTTACTATAGAACCTAAGGATAAAAACCGAGTAACACAAATTTTATCACCTACTGGAAATAAGAAAAAAAAATCAACATCTCTGCAATGAAAAATTATGAATCAGTTATTTTAAAAGGCAACATGTTAATCTTGAAGTAATTATCGAGCGTTACAATTAGCCCCTCACTTTATGAATCCTGGATCATTTTGACTTTAAAGGGACACATGGCAATCTTAAAGTATTTGAAAACTGTGTGTCTATATCTCCAGTATCAAGTTTACTTTTACCCTGGTTACATTTAAATAAATTTTAAGTGTTCACTATTTCGTCTACACCTTTATCAGTATTTATTATACTTTAAGTTTCAATATATTATTGGTGCAGTAATATCTTTATCAGTATTTATTATACTATAAGTTTCAATATATTATTGGTGCAATAATATCAAAAATTAATAATATGCAAAAACAAATGGCATAAATATAATTCTTATAATTAACATTAATGATTGAACAAATGCAATTTATGTAGAAAAACTAACGGGACACCGCTAGTTTTTAAAAAATCAAGATTGCCGTGTGTCCCTTTTAACCTGCATGCCTGTATTTAAATTTAAGAAAAGAACAACAAGAGCTTTCAATTTGTCTGTTATTCTTCCATTGGTTTAATGCTGTTATTGGTGCAATATAATCAGTATTAAGTAATGTTAAAACAGTTTGCTTTGAAATATTCAAAGTATTAACAATGATCGCATGGATGCAAGTTATGTAGAGAAACTAACAGGACATTGCCAGGTTCAAAAGCAGTTTAAAAGTTGACAAAGGAACTAAAGTGTGAACATTTTTCCAATGGCATTAACTTGTTTAGGTTTGAAGAACCGTTATTTCAAATACATTCCATGTGTCAATATTTTGAATTTTAAATCATTCCATGACGTGAAGTGTATTAGATGTTGGACTGGGGATTTTGTACACACACTCGGGGACGCCCATGTCTATGTCTATGTTGTATATTACAGACTGGAGATTTTGTACACACACTCAGGGACGCCCATGTCTATGTCTATGTTGTATATTACAGACTGGAGATTTTGTACACACACTCGGGGACGCCCATGTATATGTTGTATATTACAGACTGAAGATTTTGTACACACACTCAGGGATGCCCATGTCTATGTATATGTTGTATATTACAGACTGGACATTTTGTACACACTCTCGGGGACGCCCATGTCTATATGTTGTATATTACAGACTGGAGATTTTGTACACACGCTCGGGGACGCCCATGTCTATGTATGTGTTGTATATTACAGACTGGAGATTTTGTACACACACTCGAGGATGCCCATGTATATGTTGTATATTACAGACTGGAGATTTTGTACACACACTCGGGGATGCCCATGTCTATGTATATGTTGTATATTACAGACTGTGATTTTGTACACACACTCCGGCACGCCCATGTCTATGTATATGTTGTATTTTACAGACTGAAGATTTTGTACACACACTCACGTATGCCTATGTATATGTATATGTTGTATATTACAGACTGGAGATTTTGTACACACACTCGGGGATGCCCATGTCTATGTATATGTTGTATATTACAGACTGGAGATTTTGTACACACACTCGGGGACGCCCATGTCTATGTATATTACAGACTGAAGATTTTGTACACACACTCGGGGATGCCCATGTCTGTGTATATGTTGTATATTACAGACTGTGATTTTGTACACACGGTCGGGGATGCCCATGTCTATGTATATGTTGTATATTACAGACTGTGATTTTGTAGACACGCTCGAGGATGCCCTTGTCTATGTATATGTTGTATATTACAGACTGAAGATTTGGTACACACACTCGGGGATGCCCATGTCTATGTATATGTTGTATATTACAGACTGGAGATTTTATACACACACTCCGGGACGCCCATGTCTATGTATATGTTGTAGATTACAGACTGGGGATTTTGTACACACACGCGGGGATGCCCATGTCTGTGTATATGTTGTATATTACAGACTGGAGATTTTGTACACACACTCGGGGATGCCCATGTCTATGTATTTGTTGTATATTACAGACTGGAGATTTTGTACACACACTCGGGGATGCCCATGTCTATGTATATGTTGTATATTACAGACTGGAGATTTTGTACACACACTCGGGGACGCCCATATCTATGTATATGTTGTATATTACAGACTGGAGATTTTGTCTACACACTCTGGAATGACCATGTCTATGTATATGTTGTATATTACAGACTGAAGATTTTGTACACACACTCGGGGATGCCCATGTCTATGTATATGTTGTATATTACAGACTGGAGATTTTGTACACACACTCGGGGACGCCCATGTCTATGTATATGTTGTATATTACAGACTGGAGATTTTGTACACACACTCTGGAATGCCCATGTCTATGTATATGTTGTATATTACAGAATGGAGATTTTGTACACACACTCGGGGACTCCCATGTCTATGTATATGTTGTATATTACAGACTGGAGATTTTGTACACACACTCGGGGACACCCATGTCTTATGTCTATGTTGTATATTACAGACTGGAGATTTTGTACACACTCTCGTGGACACCCATGTCTATGTATATGTTGTATATTACAGACTGGAGATTTTGTACACACACTCTGGAATGCCCATGTCTATGTATATGTTGTATATTACAGACTGGAGATTTTGTACACACACTCGGGGACTCCCATGTCTATGTATATGTTGTATATTACAGACTGGAGATTTTGTACACACACTCGGGGACACCCATGTCTATGTTGTATATTACAGACTGGAGATTTTGTACACACAGTCGGGGACACCCATGTCTATGTATATGTTGTATATTACAGACTGGAGATTTTGTACACACACTCTGGAATGCCCATGTCTATGTTGTATATTACAGACTGGAGATTTTGTACACACACTCTGGAATGCCCATGTCTATGTATATGTTGTATATTACAGACTGGGGATTTTGTACACACACGCGGGGATGCCCATGTCTGTGTATATGTTGTATATTACAGACTGGAGATTTTGTACACACACTCGGGGACGCTCATGTCTATGTATATGTTGTATATTACAGACTGGAGATTTTGTACACACACTCGGGGATGCCCATGTCTATGTTAACCACGTGGATGCTCTGAAGGAACAGGTAGCTATAGTTATAATTAGAAAAATGTTTGTATGGCCTTATTACCGTGTTTGTACGGCCACATTGGCATGTTTTTATGGCCACATTAAGATGTTTTTACGGCCACATTGGCACGTATGTACGGCCACATTGGCACGTTTGTACGGCCACATTGGCACGTTTGTATGGCCACATTAGCATGTTTGTACGGCCACTTTGGCACTTTTGTATGGCCACATTAGCATGTTTGTACGGCCACATTGGCACGTTTGTACGACCACTTTGGCACTTTTGTATGGCCACATTAGCACGTTTGTACGGCCACATTGGCACGTTTGTACGACCGCATTTGCACGTTTGTACGGCCGCATTGGCACGTTTGTACGGCCGCATTGGCACGTTTGTACGGCCGCATTGGCACGTTTGTACGACCGCATTGGCACGTTTGTACGGCCACATTGGCACGTTTGTACGGTCACATTGGCACGTTTGTACGACCACATTCGCATGTTTGTACGGCCATATTGGCATATTTGGTTTGTATGACCACATTCGCATGTTTGTATGGCCACATTCGCATGTTTGTATGGCCACATTAACATGTTTGTATGGCCAAATTAGCATGCAACTCTTTTGTGGGGTGACGTCAAGGGTTGCATGCTTAGATTATACTCTACTTTTGAGGTGCCAGATAAGTTCATTTTCCAAAATCCTAATCTTTTGTTGCCGGATTATACCTAAGATTTGTTTTCTGAAATGTTCTGTAGGTTGCCCTAGCCTCGTTTGAAAAATGGCTAACAGAATATCAAAGGATAGTTTTAGGGATAATTGCATACATGAATTAAATCTTTTTAGAATATATTAAATATGTTCTTTTTGTGTCGCCCATCATGGCAGACACTTCGGGATCACTTTGTCCGCCGTGGTCGTCCGTCACACCTTAACCTCCAACATAATCTTGGCCATAACTTGAAAAAAAATTGACCTATGTTCATGAAACTTCACAAACATCTTCATCTTACCTCAAGGAGTGTCGTTAAACATGTCCAATAACTCCGACTTTCAATTTGGCAGAGTTATGCCTCTTTTTTTAGCTCTACTGATCAGAGCTTATGCCGTGGTGCGGCGTCCGTCGTCCGTCTGTCCGTAAACTTTTTTTTGTAGCGACTTCTCCTCTGAAACTACTGAATGGATTTTCATGAAACTTTACAGAAATGTTGCCCATGAAGTCGAGTTGATCCTAGCAAAAATTCATGTTGATATGAAATCCAAGATGGCCGCCAGATCTAAAAATAGGTTTTTAAAAAACAAGTTTGTAGCGACTTCTTCATGAAAACTATAAGTGATATTGATATGGGACTTTTTCTAAAATGATCAGCATGACATGATGTTGGTCCTTGTCGAAAATCGTTTTGATTCGACGTTAAAAATGGCTGCCAGCGGCCATCTTTGTTTACATAGAGTTATATAATGAAAACTTGTAGCGACTACTCCTCTGAAACTACTTGACGGATTTTCATGAAACTTCACAGGAATGTTGCTCTTGATGTCTAATTGATCCTAGCAAAATTTCAGGTCGGCCGGAAATTCAAGATGGCCACCACGGCTAAAAATAAATTTTCTAAATACAAGTTTGTAGCGACTACTTCTTGAAAACTACAAGTGATATTGATATGGGACTTTTTCTAAAATGATCAGCATGACATGATGTTGTTCCTTGTCAAAAATCGTTTTGATTCAACGTTAAACATGGCTGCCAGCAGCCCATTTTGTTTACATAGAGTTATATAGTAAAAACTTGTAGCGACTACTCCTTTGAAACTACTTGACAGATTTTCATGAAACTTTACAGGAATGTTGCTCTTAATGTCTAATTGATTCTAGCAAAATTTCAGATTGGCCAGAAATTCAAGATGGCCACCACAGCTAAAAATAGATTTTTAAAAAAGAAGTTTGTAGCGACTACGTCTTGAAAACTATAAGTGATATTGATATGGGACTTTTTGTAAAATGATCAGCATGACATGATGGTTATCAGAGTCAAACTTTATTTTGATTAGACGTTAAACATGGCTGCCAGTGGCCATCTTTGTTTACATAGAGTTATATGATGAAAACTTGTAGCGACTACTCCTCTGAAACTACTTGACGGATTTTCATGAAACTTCACAGGAATGTTGCTCTTGATGTCTAATTGATCCTAGCAAAATTTCAGGTTGCCCGGAAATTCAAGATGGCTGCCATGGCTAAAAATAGATTTTCAAAATACAAGTTTGTAGCGACTACTACTTGAAGACTATAAGTGATATTGATGTTGGACTTTTTGTGAAATAATCAGCATGACATGATGTTGGTCCTTGTCAAAAATTAATTTGATTCAACGTTAAACATGGCTGCCAGCAGCCATCTTTGTTTACATAGAGTTATATAGTAAAAACTTGTAGCGACTAATCCTTTGAAACTACTTGGCAGATTTTCATGAAACTTTACATGAATGTTGCTCTTAATGTTTAATTGATCCTAGCAAAATTTCAGATCGGCCAGAAATTCAAGATGGCCGCCATAGCTAAAATAAGATTTTTTAAAAAAGAAGTTTGTAGCGACTACGTCTTGAAAACTATAAGTGATATTGATATGGGACTTTTTGTAAAATGATCAGCATGACATGATGGTTATCAGAGTCAAACATTATTTTGATTCGACGTTAAACATGGCTGTCAGCGGCCATCTTTGTTTACACAGAGTTATATAATGAAAACTTGTAGCGACTATTCCTGTGAAACTACTTGACGGATTTTCATGAAACTTCACAGGAATGTTGCTCTTGATGTCTAATTGATCCTAGCAAAATTTCAGGTCGGCTGGAAATTCAAGATGGCCGCCACGGCTAAAAACAAGTCTGTAGCGACTACTTCCTGAAATCAAAATCAATCAGTAGAGCTTCAAGGTCATTGACCTCTTGTTTTATAAAACTTTAAACTGCAACCTAACCAAACTCATAAATGGCCATAACTTAAAAAATGTTTGTGTTCATGAAACTAAACACACATATTCATCTGACCCAAAGAAGTGTTGTTACGCATGACCAATAACTCTAATTTT
This sequence comes from Cyrtodaria siliqua, assembly GCA_037043455.1. Lineage (NCBI taxonomy): Eukaryota > Metazoa > Mollusca > Bivalvia > Adapedonta > Hiatellidae > Cyrtodaria > Cyrtodaria siliqua. The sequence goes on along the minus strand of JAWPHD010001975.1, from coordinate 266,741 downwards.
CATTTTGGCAGAGCTATGGCCCTTTTCATAAAATTTAACCAAGCTCATAACTGACCTATGTTTATGAAACTTCATACACATCTTCATCTTAATCAAAGAAATGTTGTTACACATGTCCAATAACCCTGCTCTTCATTTTGGCAGAGTTATGCCCTTTTCATAAAACGTTGACCTGCAACCTAACCTGGCTCAGAACTTGACAAAATGAAATAATGTCTTCAAACTTTAGTTAGATTGTATTTGATGAAGTAAGCACACGGCAGGTGACACAAGTGTTCAGTGGAAACCTCATGTAAATTCTTGGATATCTTTTATTACTCTGTACTCTGTAAAGTCATGTTTTTATTGCTGCATATGTACGCACTGTGAAGACATGTCTTTTATTGCTGTGTACACTGAAGACATGGTTGTTGCTGCACACACTGTGACAAAATGTATTTATTTCTGTGTACACTGAAGATGTTTCTATTGCTGTGTACACTGTGAAAATGTGTCTTTATTGCTTTGTACGCTGTAAAAATGTCTTTATTGCTGTGTACAGGGTGAAGACATGTATTTATTGCTGCATACACTGAAAACATGTCTTTATTTCTGTGTACAGTGTGAAGACATGTCTTTATTGCTGCATACAGTATGAAGATATGTCTTTATTGCTGTGTACACTGAAGGTATGTTTTTATTGCCATATACAGTGTGAAGACATTATCTTTATTGATGTGTACACTGAAGACATGTCTTTATTGCTGTGTACACTGTGAAGACATGTATTTATTGCTGCATACACTGAATATATGTCTTTATTGCTGTGTACAGTGTGAATACATGTCTTTATTGCTGCATACACTGTGAAGACATGTCTTTATTGCTGCATACACTGAATATATGTCTTTATTGCTGTGTACAGTGTGAATACATGTCTTTATTGCTGCATACACTGTGAAGACATGTCTTTATTGCTGCATACACTGTGAAGACATGTCTTTATTGCTGCATACACTGAATATATGTCTTTATTGCTGTGTACAGTGTGAATACATGTCTATTGCTGCATACACTGTGAAGACATGTATTTATTGCTGCATTGCTGCATAAACTGAAAACATGTCTTTATTGCTGTGTACACTGTGAAGACATGTCTTTATTGCTGCATACACTGTGAAGACATGTCTTTATTGCTGCATACACTGAATATATGTCTTTATTGCTGTGTACAGTGTGAATACATGTCTATTGCTGCATACACTGTGAAGACATGTATTTATTGCTGCATTGCTGCATAAACTGAATATATGTCTTTATTGCTGTGTACAGGGTGAATATATGTCTTTATTGCTGTGTACAGTGTGAATACATGTCTATTGCTGCATACACGGTGAACAGGGTTTCCCCCAGGATCATAAGGCATGTCGCAAGCAACATGCCTTCCTGGAAAAGAAAGGAAAAACAACATGCCTTCATCAGAGCAACATGCCTTAAGATTTTCTTAATTTTCAGGAATAACAGGTTTAAAAGAAGAAAAATAGAATTTCTATGGTGATTCTTGTTTCTTTTGCACCAAAATCATAAAAGTATGTTATTTTGCCATTTTGCCTATTAATAGGCACTATTTTTTTCAAGCCCAGTTTGGTAAATATAATGTCAGAACAACATGCCTTCACAATTTTCTGGGGGAAACCCTGCTGTGAATACATGTCTTTATTGCTGCATACACTGAATATATGTCTTTATTGCTGTGTACAGTGTGAATACATGTCTATTGCTGCATACAGTGTGAAGACATGTCTTTATTGCTGTGTACACTGTGAAGACATGTCTTTATTGCTGTGTACACTGTGAAGACATGTCTTTATTGCTGTGTACACTGTGAAGACATGTCTTTATTGCTGTGTACACTGTGAAGACATGTCTTTATTGCTGTGTACACTGTGAAGACATGTCGGTTGTTGCTGTGTACGGTTTAAAGACTTGTTTTTATTGCTGTGATGTCTATTATTGCTCCTTATAGTATAAAGACATGTCTGTTATTGCAGGTGTTCAAATAATGTAGTAGCATGTAGAAACACTGTTTAGTTATATTGATTTACATTGCAGTTAAAAAGAGAGCCTCGCCCCTACCCGAAGTTGGAGATCAAGAGAAATGTGGACAATATTGATGACTTTAAAATGGAGGACTTTGAAATTGTAGGCTACAAACCCCACCCAAAAATAAGCATGGAAATGGCAGTGTGACGAAATTACAATTGTTCTATGTTTGAAGCAGCCTGCTAACCTTAAATGAAGTTATGTAAACAGGATCACCGAATTCTGTGGTTCTGTGAAAGTAAAAAAAAAACAGAAGTGAAATATTGAGGGTCTCACTGGTCAAATATCGGATGCTTTTATATAATATTCATACTAGTACTGTAATTATATTTTCCACCATGCTTGGGTCTCAAGGAAAACTTGTAATACTGCAAAAAAATATCTTTGTGCATGTAGTGCAGATATATATTTTTAGTATAATTTTTGCCATATGTGTTCAAATTGTCCAATTGTATTTATATTTTGTATTCTTTTATCATTTTAAGAAAACAATTAAATCCACAAACTGTGTTCATATAATGAATGGTGTTCAATAGTGTGTGAAGACTGTTTTCAATGAATATAAATTACGTTATGCCTGGGGGAAGTTTATTCTTTGCCTGGGTATAGCATCATATTCTTGCATATGCCTTGCCAGTTGTTTTTTTGCTCAAAGAACTAACAAACGATAGTCATAGAAGTAATGCAACGAGACATTTTGAATTATGGATTACTGTTTATAAAATATTTTTATTCTGGTTTACATTCTGAATATTGGAACATTATGTGCTCCTAAAACAGTGGACGCAAATAACATCTTCAGATGGTCGGGTTTTTTAGCTCGACTATTCGAAGAATAAGAGAGCTTATGTAATCACCCCGGGGTCGGCGTCCCACATCAAGGTTTGCGTGTAAGCTGTGTTTACAAGTCTATATCTCTTACATTTCTTATCCTACCACAACCAAATTTGTTCATGGGCTTCCTTGTAGCATTATCTTAAGGGCTGCATAAGCAATTTTGGTTCCTGTAACCCATGGGCTCCCATGGAACCCAAATTATGATAGCCCATAAAATGTGCCCCATTTCACATCACATTTTGCGTGTAAGCTGTGTTTACAAGTCTATATCTCTTACAATTCTTACCCTAGCACATTCTTACCCTAGCACAACCAAATTTGGCCATTAGCTTCCTTACAGCATTATCGTAAGGGCTGCTTAAGTAATTTTGGTTCCTGTAACCCCTGGGCTCCCATGTAACCCAAATTCTGATAGCCCTTAAAATAGGTCTGTTTCACATCAAATTTTGCGTGTAAGCTGTGTTTACAGGTTTATATCTCTTACATTTTTTGTCCTAGCTGAACTAAATTTTGGAATTGGTTTCCTTATAGTATGTTGTAAAGGGTTGGATAAGTAATTTTGTCTTCTGCAAATTCTGGGCTCCCATGGAACCCAAATTGTGATGGCCCATAAAATGTGCAATAAAGGCAGATCTAGGTTTGCATGTATTAAAGCATGTATATATCTATAATTTTGGTTTAGGATTTGTTATAGCATTATGCATCTTATTACTTCACCCATATTGGGGCATGGGCCCTCTCCCCCCTCCCCGCCTCTCACCCCATCACCCCACCCACCACGCCCCACACTTGATTATTTTTTTTTTTTACATATTTCTTTGTTGTTTTAGTCAATTCTTACACACATATGTTGCACCCCCCAAACCCCCATTGCACTCCCGCCTCTCACCCCATCACCCAACTCCTCTCTCTCCCCCCCCCCCCCCCCTAAACCCCAAAACTGGAGCGTTGAATTGGGTTACCAACTCATAATTCATTTTACTCATATTCTATCACCGGTATTTTAAGAACCCGTGAAAAATACTACACTTTTAACCTATACATATACATTATTATATGACCTGAACACCTGGATAGAGTTTTGATAAACGGTTTCGTTGTGTAATTTTTGTCTCGCCCACACAGTGGGTAGCGAGACATAGCAGTCACTTTTCCGGAGGCAGTGGGTAGCGAGACAAAGCAGTAACTTTTTCGGCGGCGGCCACATTTTAAATCAACTATATCTCAACAACTGCTGTTCGATTTTTTCTGAAACTTTGTCAGACGCTTTGTTGGGTCAAGGGACATCACGTAATGACAAAATTACCAAGGTCATATGCGTTATTTTCCCAAACTTAACCTTGGTTAGGTAACTTAACCTCAGTTATCTGTATGTGATTGCCTCATTTTCTTACTTTGATACTTGGTCCTATGTATTTTTGGCATTGGTGGACATCACTGAACGACTAAAATTACCAAGGTGAAGGTCATATTTTGCTTATTTTCTCCAAACTTAACCTTGGTTAGGTAACTTATCCTCATTTAAATTTATGTGATTGCCTAACTTTTATGTTTTTGATACTTGGTCATATGTATGGTTGGCATTGGTGGACATCGCTGAACGACAAACGATACCAAGGTCACGTTTTGCGTTATTTACCCTAATTAAAAACCTTGTCTGTTCCATAACTCCTGTCCCCCTTAAGCAAGTCCCAAGAAACTTTGAAGTTGAACTGCCTGTGGTGATAGGACGACCCATATTGATTTTGAGGTCAGTAGATCAAAGGTCAAGGTCACAGGGACCCAATAATGAAAAACCTTGTCCACTACACAACTCCTCTCCCCCTGAAGCAAATCTCATGAAACTTCATAGGTGTACTAGGTAACTTAACCTCAGTTAACTTTATGATTGCTTGACTTTATGTCTTTGATACTTGGTCATATGTATTGTTGGCATTGGTGGACATCGCTGAACGACAAAAAATACCAAGGTCAAGGTCGTATTTTGCATTATTTTTCCAAAACTTCACACTGGTTAAACCACTTAACCTCAGTAACAACTTATGATTACTTCCCTTTTATTTGTTTAATACTTGGTCATATGAAGTGTTGTCTTTGGTGGACATCATTTAAGCACAAATTTAATAAAATTATTTCATGGTGGGCTAGACACCCTCAGACTGAGGTCTTGTATTTCCAAGTTACCAGTAGTGTATATTGTTTCAGTCGGGTTTTCTCTATTTTCAACACAGGTTTTATTAGCCGGATTGTGTAGCAAATCCAGGCTTATAGTTCGGCGATTTCCGTGTGTCTTCGCATTTTGACGTTTTGGTTAAAGTTTTTTTTCCTTCTCAAAAACGAAATGTCGGTAAGCTTTGAAACTTGTCACGTATGTTAAAATGTAATATGACAAGACCCATAACTCAGTCATGTATTTAATCTGAATTATCCCCCCTTTTTACTTAAGATTTTTCAGTTAAAATGTTAGATTGGCAATCAAGCTTCATTTGTTTTGCATTTTTCTTTTTTTCTTCTTTTTTTTATTATCCAATATAACCATTTCACACTCGCAAACCTAAACATCTTACCTTGACAATCAAACATTACTTCATTCATTGCTACAAACACAAATGTGGATAACCTGCTTAGTTGGGGTCAATAACCTGATATGATAATGGTTTAAATATTGTTTCTGGCACTAACAAAATCAAATACTGAAAAAAACATGTTAGGTATTTTTATTTAAACATAAATCTTCACAGTATGAGCCAATAATTTATCTGCACAAAATTATGATTATTACATCAGCCAATCAAAACCTACAAAATTATGATTATTACATCAGCCAATCAAAACCTACAAAATTATGATTATTACATCAGCCAATCAAAACCTGCAAAATTATGATTATTACATCAGCCAATCAGATACGACGACTAAACACAAATAGGAATGCATGACACTACAACAGCTAATTCAATGCACCAATGACCGCTACCGGTACATCTGTTTACCTTTCCGATTTGTTCCTTACTTTTCTGATTAAAAACACTTTGAATAAAAGTTAACTGGCAATTTCAGGCAATATTCACAACATGTCAAACTGATAAAGCAAAGCATTTTAGTAGGTTATATAAATACAAAGTATGCACCAATAGTTGTTAGCGGAGTTGAAAAGCAAGAAAGCCAAGGTTTGCTTATTATTCATTGAGAGCATTTAATTTGTAAAATTTCACTATACATTTACAAGACAGTTCAAATCACAAAAAGACTGGTAGTTTTCAAACTTTTGATTGCTTTCTACGCCTTAACCTAAAAATAAGTCTAGATAAGTTTGGCTTTCATGGCATTGACAGGGAAGAACATATTCCAGAACCACCCTCTATTTACATCAACATAATGCAGAATGGGGCTAGAACTTGCAGAGCCAACTATGTTGTAGACACTGATACGTTCATCGTTGATTTCTGCATTACTGAAGAGGCGCCTCAAAATGGGTAAGACAAGCAAGAGGTCAATGACCTTGAAGCTTCTGTCAAGTAGTCTCTACACGTTTTTATATATAACTGATAAAAGATGGCCACCAGCAACCATGTTTAATGTCAAATCAAAACGATTTTCGACAAGGACCAACATCGTCGTGCTGATCATTTTAGTATTCGCTACAAACTTGTTTAAAAATCTATTTTTAGCTTTGGTGGTCATTTTGGATTTCAGAACGTGAATTTTTGCTAGGATCAACCAGACATCGGGCAACATTCCTGTAAAGTTCCATAAAAATCCATTGAGTAGTTTCAGAGTAGTCGCCGCAAAAAAAGTGGGACAGACAAGACGGACACCGCACCACGGCATAAGCTCTGCTGAACTTTGATCAGTATGAATTTGGGGGAATTCTTCCCCTGTACCAGGATAGGCACAAGTGACCCAATGAGAACCACATAGGCCCTTGGAAAAAGGCTGTGATGGGTACAAAGTCACAATTCAGGTAACTCTTCCGTTGGAATCGTGACATGAAGCACAAGTCGACGTTTGGCAGTAATTGGAGAAATAATAAAAATCCAACGAGTACACTTTACTAACCAAATACTAACATACAATTTTATATAAAATAAAATAACAGGTTAAGTTACTAGATTTAACTTCCTTAAACAACAGCTATTGTATTTAACTTCCTTAAACATAAAACTGTTTACCCTGGCAATAGAACTATCCTACTTCATGTACCAATACACCTTATCCAGGAAAGAGAATCAAATTTAACCCCAATGAAATCAGAGTTGATAAAAACCTTCAGGATAATGCATTACCACATTTACACAGATCAAAAGTCGACAAAAAGAAGTAATATTTCTGGTTATAATGATGCATAATATCTGCGCTCTTTGATTTTACTGGCGGAGTTTCAAATTAATATTTTGGACAAAGACAAAATACAATTATTTAATATATATACATATTGATGAAATCCTTAAATACATATAGGTTACAGATTAGAGGGTTAACGTCATGTATTTACACTGTCTGACATACACTTGTATCAAGAATGTTCATAATACAAACCCACTAGGTAAGCATCTACATTTTACAACATTCTTTTGACAGTATAATGGTGGAATTGAGTTTCCAATGCTGCAACAAAAAAATGTTATGGCGTCAACAAGAATGAACATATCAGATCAGACCACATTTACATCAAAATCAAGACGTGTATTAAATAATATTCTCACCATGCAAGATCCATTTAAATCAAGATTCATTAAATAAGATTTCATTATGAGTGGTTGATGCACTATTTTTAAACAAGGTTTATTTTAAAGGACTCTTAAAAACTTGAAAAAAGCGGAAATAATTATCAAAATTCCATGAACAAGAGGCCCAATAGACGCTCTACTGGCTAACATGGCTCTTATAACATCAATGAAGCGAGAGACTGCCATTTACGTTTTTTTTTTTACAGCTTATCAACTAAATCAAGGGCCATAACTAAAGAATCTGGCAAAGTTTGGTAAAGATCAGATGAAAAATGAAGGCCCTACCAACTAAATCAAGGGCCATAACTAAAGAATCTGGCAAAGTTTGGTAAAGATCAGATAAAAAATGAAGGCCCTACCGTATTAAGAGCAAAATATAGCATTTTTAACTAAATCGAGCCATAATTCCTCTGTTACTGGTCCGACTGGTCCAACATAGAGCTAAAAAAAAAAATCAAAGAAAAAAAAAAAAATAATGTATAAATGAATGAAATCAATGAAATAAAAACAATTTAAAAATAAAAAAAAAATTATAATATAAAACAAAAATTCATAAAATTTGGTAAAGTTTGGCAAAGATCAGATGCAAAATGAAGGCCCTATTGCAATATGAGGCAAATTATAGCATTTTATAACTAAATCAAGGGCAATAACTCCGCTGTTAATGGTCCGATCTAGCTGGTTTTCGAACTTGTCCGAGCTTTCATTGATATTAATCTGTGCAAGTTTGGTAAAGATCAATTAATAAATGAAGGTGCTAGAGTGTTCACAAGGCTTAATATGGCATTTTTCAGCAAAACAAGGGACATAACTCCGTTGAAATTATTTTGATCTTGCCGGTTTTCGAACTTGTTCAAGCTTTCATTGATATAAAGACACTGGCAAAGTTAAGTAAAGATCCGATTAATATTGAAGGCCCTAGAGTGTTCACAAGGCAGAAAATAGCATTTTTCAGAAAAAACAAGGGCCATGACTCCGGTGTGTTACTGATCCGATTTAGCTGGTTTACGTACTTGTTCGAGCTTTCATTGATATTAACAATCTGTGCAAGTTTAGTAAAGATCAAATAATAAATGAAGGTGCTAGTGTTCACAAGGCAGAAAATGCCATTTTTCAGAAAAAAACAAGGGCCATAACTCCGGTGTTACTGACCCAATTCAGCCGATTTTCGAACTTGTCCAAGCTATAATTGGTATTAACAATCTGTGCAAGTTTGGTAACATTCAAATAATAAATGAAGGTGCTAGAGCGTTCACAAGGCAGAAAACAGCAATTTTCAGAAAAATCGAGGGCCATAACTCCGGTGTTACTGATCCGATTTGTCTGGTTTTCGAACTTGTTCGAGCCTTCATTGATATTAACAATCTGTGCAAGTTTGGTAAAGATCAAATAATAAACGAAGGTGCTAGTGTTCACAAGGCTTAATATGACATTTTTCAGCAAAACAAGGGCCATAACTCCGGTGAAATTCTTCCGATCTGGCTGGTTTTCGAACTTGTCCGAGCTTTCATTGATATTAACAACCTGTTAAAGTTTGGTAAAGATCTGATGAAAAATGAAGGCCCTATGGTGGTAACAAGACAAAAGTTAACGACGGACAACTCGTTGGCCAGTAGAGCTAAAAATTAAAGGGACACACGGCAATCTTGAAGTATTTGAAATGGGTGTCTCGATTTATATATCCAGTATCATTTTTACTTTTACCCTGGTTACATTTAAATAAATCAAATGTTACGTATTCACTATTTTGTCTTATTATACTATAAGTTTTAATATATTATTGGTGCAATAATATCAAAAGTTAATAATATGCAAAAACAAATGGCTTAATACAATTCTTATAATTAACATTAATGATTGAACAAATGCAAATTATGTAGAAAAACTAACGGGACGCCGTTAGTTTTAGAACAAGAGGTCAATGACCTTGAAGCTCTACGGATTGATTTTGATTTCAGGAAGTAGTCGCTACAGACTTGTTTTTTGAAAATCTATTTTTAACCGTGGCGGCCATCTTGAATTTCCGGCCGACCTGAAATTTTGCTAGGATCAATTAGACATTAAGAGCAACATTCCTGTGAAGTTTTATGAAAATCCGTCAAGTAGTTTCAGAGGAGTAGTCGCTACAAGTTTTCATTATATAACTATGTAAACAAAGATGGCCGCTGGTAGCCATGTTTAACGTCAAATCAAAACGATTTCCGACAAGGACCAACATCATGTCCTACTGATCATTTTAGGAAAAGTCCCATATCAATATCTCTTATAGTTTTGAAGAAGTAGTCGCTACAAACTCATTTATTTTAATTCTATTTTTAGCTGTGGCGGCCATCTTGAATTTCCGGCCGACCTGAAATTTTTCTAGGATCAACTAGACATCAAGAGCAACATTCCTGTGAAGTTTCATGAACATCCGTCAAGTAGTTTCAGTGGAGTAGTCGCTACAAGTTTTTACTATATAACTCTTTGAAACCAAAGATGGCCACTGGCAGCCATGTTTAACGTCGAATCAAAATAAATTTTCCACAAGGATCAACATCATGTCATGCTGATCATTTTAGAAAAAAGTCCCATATCAATATCACTTATAGTTTTCAAGAAGTAGTCGCTACAAACTTATTTTTTAAAAATCTATTTTTAGCTGTGACGGCCATCTTGAATTTCTGGCAGATCTGAAATTTTGCTAGGATCAATTAGACATCAAGAGCAACATTCCTGTAAAGTTTCATGACAATCCGTCGAGTAGTTTCAGAGGAGTAGTCGCTACAAGTTTTTACTATATAACTCTATGTAAACAAAGATGGCCGCTGGCAGCCATGTTTAACGTTGAATCAAAACGATTTTTGACAAGGATCAACATCATGTCATGCTGATCATTATAGAAAAAGTCCCATATCAATATCACTTATAGTTTTCAAGAAGTAGTCGCTACAAACTTGTATTTAAAAACTCTATTTTTAGCTTTGGCGGCCATCTTGGATTTCACATCAACATGAATTTTTGCGGGGATCAACTAGACTTTATGGGCAACATTTCTGTAAAGTTTCATGAATATCCATCTAGTAGTTTCAGAGGAGTTGTCGCTACAAATAAAAGTTTACGGACAGACAGACGGACGACGGACGCCGCACCACAGCATAAGCTCTGCTGATCTCTGATCAGTAGAGCTAAAAATCAAGATTGCCATGTGTCCCTTTAAGGAGATATGACCTAGGCCGGGGAGAAAAATACCTGTGTTTCTGGTTACCCGACCGTCCCTATTTTTTGGCGCCGACCCTACAGTTTTTTATCATAAAAAAAACAAAAAACAAAACAAAAGATTTCCGTGTTATTTGTTGAAAACAAACATGTTTTAAGTATTCTTGAATTAAAACTTAATTAAGCCCCTAGCAAAGATGCTATATATATTAAAATAGAATCTGATTAGTTTTGACATCCATGAAAAAAAAAAAAAAATACCTACCTACCTACCTACCCTAATTTTTTCAACCGAGTAACCAGAAACACAGGTATTTTTCTATCTGGCCCTATTAAAAATTAGCAAAGAAACATAAATGGAGGCGGCCATCTTGGAATGATGACATCATTGCGCCTTTTTACCATATATGGCATATTGACAAAATGTCTTTTAAAGCAAAGAAAATCACTGCAAATGAAAAATAAGCATACAATTTATACATTTTACATATGAATATTTATATTTAATTAATTAGTAGTGATTTTCTTTGCCTTAAAATGTATTTTGTCAATATGCCATATTTGGCAAAAAGGCACGATGACATCATCTCCTTTCAAGCTCTTTTAAATAAGTAGTGCATCAACACCATTAATACTTTCCCCACAAACTGTAAATGCAAGAGCAGAAATAATCACTTCTTAAAATATCTAAGCTCCACAAAGACCATAACAGATGTGTACGATTATCTCGACAATACAACAGGCTCGATAGAGGTCATATTGGCACAGGTTCAAACATATATAAGAATTTTAATCAAACCCATCTACATGTACTGCGCTCTAGGGCTAAAACAGATTGTGGAGAATCCTCGTGATAGTACTGAGGAGAAATGAGGATTTTCCCATACACTGCAAACACAGCAAATGATATACAAAGTTTCATTAAGCTAGTATTGGTGCCTACTTCAATCTTATAATAAGGATTATTTACTAAAACAACTTCTTCTGGAAGCAGGATTTGTTCTGAAACCTTGTATCACCTTACGTGGATATGTCATACCTACAGGACCTCTAGCCTTGAGTGTGATCCACAGTTCTAGTATGATAACTGATGATGCAGTTCTGGCATATCCTAAAGGGGTGATGCAAGCTTTCATGTGATCCTGAAGTCCTGGCACATCCTCAAGGGATGATGCAATCTTCCATGGGATCTTGCATATCCTCATAGGATGATGCAAGCTTCCATTTGATCCTGCAGTTCTGGCATATCCACAAAAGATGAGACAAGCTTCTATGTGATCCTGCAGTTCTACAACAGATAATGCAAGCTTGGCATATTGGCATATTCGCATAGGAATGATGCAAGCTTCCATGTGATCCTGCAGTTCCAGCATATTCTCATGGGGATGATGCAAGCTTGCATGTGAGACTGCAGTTTTGGCAATCCACAACACAATGCAAGCTTCCATGAGATCTTGCAGATCTGGCATATTCTCATAGGGATGACACAAGCTTCCATGTGATCCTGCAGCTATGGCATATTCTCATTGGCATGATGCAAGCTTCCATGTGATCCTGCAGTTCTGGCAATCCACAACACAATAAGCAAGCTTCCATGTGATCCTGCAACTAAGGGATATTCACAAGAGATGATGCAAGTTTCCACAACAAGCTGCTCTAGTAAAGCTCCTGTTACCTTTTCGCAAGTATTATTAAATATTACACATGTCAAACAATTGTTAATAACTCCATAACAATACAACTACACAGTAGTAATACACAGGTTTGAAGTTAAGCAGTATCATTTAACCACGTTTATACAATGCCAGGTCATTTACACACACCAAGATGTTAATTAGACATTTATACACAACGCGAGTTGTGGACACTGTGGACACGTGCCAACATGTTTACACAATGTTACTTTGTTGACTGACCCATCACAAGTTGGTGATGAAGACGTGTACACGATGCAAAGTCATTTACACACACCATCTTGAGATGGTATATAGACATGTTTACATGTTGACCCCAGTGTCTTTCACAGGGCATTAAGAGCATATTCCCCCTATCCCTTAATTCTGTAATACAATTCCCCCTACTCCTTAATTGACCCCCTATACTTCGATCTCTCTTCCCTATCCCTTAAAACGCCCAATAAATCTGCAAAAGGCAAAAACCTCTTTATAGTACCGCAGGCTAAACTTCTTACAAATGTTTTCATTTAAAGTTGAAATATACTTCAAATTTCAACTTAAGAAATCATGATCCCTAAAAATATTGATCACCCAAAGGGCAACTCCCGCTCACACTCATATACTCCATGATAACGTCAGTGCAGTGATACAGGTTTCTGTATCTCACTGTAAGACAATGAACAAGGAATGTAGCATTAATTATAATAACATGCAAATATACAAGGAACATTTTAACAAGTTTGTAAACCTGGATATATATATATGGCTACTGGATGATGAACTCTACCAGATACTCTGGAGGTTATTCTTTCACACATATACTGAGGGAAAAAAGTTTAGCAAGTTTTTGTTGCATCCTGGAAATAACACATTTTTAGTTGTAAAATCAAGGAACTACTGCCATAGGCACAATTTTTTATTAAACATACATCAATAACAGTTGAACATCTTAATGACGTAACTAATAAATGAACGTAGGGATAAGCCCATAAAGTCAGTATATCTTGTATACAGTATTATTTCATCTAAAAAACAAACATTTTTTCCCTCAGTATATAAACGAGTCTTTGGTTTTCAAGCATTCATATATATCTTTTAAACAAAAAATACTTCTAACAAAAAAATAGCCCTACTTTAAAAATTGCACAAGAAACACTGCCCACACTATGGCACAGTTGTCAACAGCTGTCACTCCCAACCACAGAAATCTGGACTTCATATGCCTTTGCAAAGCCATACAGAAATGTTTATTAATGTAATAGTTTCGTTTTGAGCACTGTTTAAAAGCAAAGGGCAATATAGCAGTATATTACAGTCCGAGTAGAAAGCATCACTCCAATTCCAGCAAGGAATTCATGATTGTGTTGGGATTTACAAGTCTCGGTCTCCAGATAAGCTTGGAGTTAATTTACCACTTTGATCCATAAAAAGTCATTTTGTCAGTTTTGAGCTTTTTTTTTTTTTAACCCACCCATGTCTTTTCAAAATCTTTTCTTCATTTACCAAAGAAATTTTGTTTTTAATACCGACTTGTTGTCGAAATTGACTACTATCTCATTTTCCCTTGTTGAAACGCTCAAAAGCACCTCTTAAAAAAAATCACCTCAATGGCCTTCACACTTTTGCTTTTTGTGGGTTTTTTCTAGTTCTCGTCATCAGTTTGTTAGGCTCTAGTATTAGACACCATTTCTGGACAATAAGGCCTACAAATAACATGGGACTGGTTTAAGGTTTTTTGTCTGCTTTTTCACTTTGTACTGTAAAACAGCATTTAAGGTTAACTTCTCAGAGGAGGTTCTCCCGTAAATGGTGGAAGACACTGCATTCAATAAAGAACATTATAACATGCATGCCTTCTGTTTACAAAATGCCGTTGACAATATAATTGAATAGTCTGTAGGCAAGAATTTGTCCAAAAACTGCATTTTTATACGATTGATATATTTTGTTTTTCGGTATCTTAATTGTGCATTTATGCAGCTTATCTGCGGTTATGCGTGTGTAATCAAACTATTTGTTATGTTTATAATGGATCTGTTTTTCCACTTTTATTACAGCTGATTCAAACGCCTGTCGTTCTGAAAGCTCTTATAACAATAAATTAGACATCCAATCAACTGCCATGCTTTCCACATGTTGTAACAATCACATACATATTTTCCACTATTCCCGTGAGAATAGCACTGTCACTGCTAGGACATATCCTCTTGCATATTTGTGTTATCACAGCTGCTGCTATCTTCTGTACTGACATCAGTCTGAAAATAAACAAAATAGTATCTGTGAAAACAAATAAAATCGAAGTTGTATAATATTCCTATTTTCTAGGAAATGTTTGAATGGAAAATATTTTAAGATTTGGATTTTTAAATTACAAAAGAAGGTAATGTGTTTTATTACTAGTTAGTGGAAATAGTTAACTTAAAGGCTTGAAACAAACGATGAAGTTTAAACAAACGATGAAGTTTTAGCCCAGGTTGACAATTTAGTGTTGTTCTGAATAATCTATCTGATCGAGCATTGGTCTGTTTGGTCTTTTTTCTGATTAATCAATTACAAATTTTCATGAACGAGTTTACTCGGCTGATATTTTCGAGAAGAAAATGTTATAATTTTGCAACAAGTAATCATATATATTTCTAAATGGGTATCCCAATGTATATATTCAAACAAATGCTTGGACAGCTTCAGTCGAATGCTTTATGACCAGAACATGCTAGTGTGTGTTCTTAACTATAGTCGGAAACTATTAAATGTGTCTATGGGACATGTGTCCCACTTAAGTGCTGTCAGTCACATAAAAAAAATCAATAACATATCTAGGCTCGCATTAACCATTCGCCAAATCGCCATAGGCGAAGAGTAACCCAAACTGGCGAATGGAAATCGTAAGAAATACATAGCAAATTCGCTAGACATTGACCGACTTAGTCTAAAACTTTTCGGAAAATCCCGAATTCAAAAACACAAAGTCTGTAACTGTTTATAAGCCAATATCCTGCTGGGTGTTATAAGCTAATTAGCGACAATCAATTTGGACCGATAACTAATTATCGCCCTTCCAAATTGTCGTGTGTGCAATAGACGCCACCCACTTTTCCGACTCACGATGTCATTCAACTAGTTTGTGACCTCGCGCTCAATATTTTCCATATATTTAATTGCGTTATCGAGCCGCGTAAAACATCAAATAACGTGGTGCCCTCTAGTGGCCAAAATGGCTGATAAAAAAATAACGTTTGACAAAGTTTGTTTAAGAATTAATAAGCCAGTGATAACGTTTGACAAAGTTTGTTTAAGAATTAATAAGCCAGTGATGCTCTGTTTCAAGGCCGTTGGTCTTTTTGAACTTTACGATCACTGGTAAGTGTTGAATGCCCACTAATTAGTTGTACACATAGTAGAGTAACTTGAACTGGAACAAAGGCAAGTGTGAACGTGTTTGATCGGCTGTCTGTAATTCGGGAATCAACATAAAAACACCTTTTATACTATACAAACGGTGGGATTACTCAAAATACTGGTACAATTTTAGAATGATGTGGCTTTTATTACTTATTCTATGCATGATAGTCGTGGTGTACATGTATGTAGCATTTCTGAATTTTGTCTCACAATGCAACATGATTTTTCTAGCTTCTTTGGAACCATAACTATTTTTTTTATGCCTCAGCTTAGCCTTCCATTTTTGTCCCTGTTATATATTGTTATTTATTTTATTTCTATGAATGTTAACATATTGAAATGCATTTAAAGACATTTATTATAGTTTTTTTCTGCATAACAGATTTTCTTTAAACTTTTTATACAGTAAGTCTGTTATATATATATAGACAGAAAAGGCAAAAATAATGGTAGGTCACCATGATTGTTAAAATTTTAAAAAATAATTTGTAATGCCACCGTCATGTCAATCTGTCCAAAAAGTTGAACAAGTCCATGAAATAGCTAAATAAGACATTTTTGAAGTCTAATCATTTATTCATTGGTCACAATTCTGCTAAAATTGTATTAAAGTAAAGAACATTTAATTACAATAACATTTAAAGCTCATCTTTATGTAAAACCTACACTTTTTTTACAAAATGTGTTGAGATTTATGCACAAATTAGCCCATAATGATACAATTTCCTTTTTTTTTTTGTATGTCCCCAATAATAGAATTTGTTAACACTTTCTAAGCACATAGTTTAACATATATAAAAACAAAATGTGCAATAAAAATGATAGGTCCCCATGCTTGTTTAGAAAAGAAATTTGAAACCCTACCCTTATGCTAAAAGGCCAAGTTTTGTATGAAATTATATAGAAATGGTATATTTTCCTTTTTTGTTATGTTCCTAATAACAGAATTTGTTCAAACTTCCTAGGCACTTATTTGAACATATATTTAGACAATATATACAATTAAATTTATAGGTCACCATGCATATTGAGATTTAATATTGGTTTTTGGAACCGTACCATTATGCTGAATTTTTTTAATTTTGTTGGAATTTTTACAAAATGCTATATTTTTTCCTATTTTATGTATCTAATAATAGGCCTTTATTTAAATAAAGAATATAATTAAATAAAAAAAAATTCAAAAAATACTAGACATCAAAAGCAACATTCCTGTAAATTTGTAGGAAAATCCATCCAATAGTTTTAGAAGAGAAGTCGCCCAAAAAAGCTGCGCATGGAAAATCACAGCAAAAAAAAAAAAAAAAGGTCTAATAAATGGTGACAAGAGAGTCTGTCTTTATATTTCCTTACTTTATGCATGCATTCATTCTGTCCTTTTTAAAATGTCAGTCTTGACAAATTTTAAAAATTAAATTACATTACATTGAATACAATTTTTAAAAAGTTTTGAATATTATACAACTCAGCTTTTAATTATAAGCAGTAAAGCAGAATGCATCATGCATATGTATGATATGGAAATATTGATACCCTATAGGTTAAAAAGCATACTCTTTTTATCTTACAATTGATGTGTATGCAAACGAGAAATGTTGGCGCCTTAAATTAAAGTTCCTAAATATCTCGGCAAAAGTCTGGATAAAGACTTTCTAATCTGGCTAAAGGAATCTTTAGGGCGTTAGCCAGATTTGGCTAAAGGGTTTAAAATCCTTGCGCTAGCCTAGATTATGTAAGTATACCAAGGTCATTCTCAATCAATGACCTTTTAGTAGAAACATGTTGCTGTCATGTTTTAGTAGGAACATGCTGCTGTCATGTTTTAGTAGGAACATGCTGCTGTCATGTTTTAGTAGAAACATGTTGCTGTCATGTTTTAGTAGGAACATGCTGCTGTCATGTTTTAGCAGAAACATGTTGCTGTCATGTTTTAGTAGGAACATGCTGCTGTCATGTAGATGTCGGTGTTAATGAATTTGAAAGCTATATGGCTGTTAGTGTGAGAGAACAAGCGTCATTTATATCAACCTACATATGGTAGAACATAATAATATCATATAGATGTAAGTGTATGAAGTTTGAAAGCTGTTCACTTTTGGTATTAAATAATGGACTTAAGAGAAATGGATTTTAAATTATTATAATTTTTTTAAAATTAAAAAAAACTTGATTTTTAACAACTTTTCTTTATACGTGTTATACAGCCTTTCGTACAACTATACGGTGGGACATATGGACAAGGGTAAGTTACACAATATGTTTGCTCTACTTCCGTGCCAGCATAAAAAGGCTTACACTGTTGTAAAATGTTTAATATAGAAGCTTTGTTTAATCAAATTACAAATTCTGATGATTGACTGATTCATTAAAGAATTTTCAATCGATTACCAACACCAGCTAGCGTACACAATATACCTCACAAAATGCAGCTTCTGTCAGACTGAGCTGTTAATAAGGTTCTGGCCCAGTCCAGATAGATATATGCAGCTACACAAATTATATACTTAATCAGGGCTAGAAATTTAATTTTTTAGTTATTTAGACCACTGGACTAGTAGTTTGGTAAAATTGCTAGCCCTGCTCAAAATGTCTACTTTAATATTTAAATAGTTCCGATTTCTTTGCACGACATTTAAATGCATTTGAAGATATCTGAACGCAAGGTTATTCAGGCACATAATAGCATCCTGATCAAAACTTTGCTAAAAATAATACGGAAAACACTCCTCTTGCTTACCGAGGCAATTACTAATAATGCCATACTGGAGCTACGAAACTACCACGTTTGTAATAGGTGCTGTCACTACACAGCCTATATAGATTTATTAGAATGTATTTCTTATATGAAAATATTTTACTGGCCCATCGGATTACCAGGACACACATTTGGCAGCATTTTTACTAGCCTCGGGCTACCCGACTAGAGCTAATTTTGAGCCCTTACTTAATCACAAAGTGCAGCTTCTTATTTTTTATATTTCAAATCTCAATAATTAAAGTATAAAACGATGTTGTTAAACTTACAGGAAATAGGGATCTTGCCGGGGCACCACTCGGATCTACATGTTGCGATGTATGTGTGGGACTAGGGCTGAGCTGTGACGTGTAGGGACTGCCCTGATGGGCCATCGTGGGACTAGGGCTGAGCTGTGACGTGTAGGGACTGCCCTGATGGGCCATCATGGAGCTGTTGGGCGACACAAACAAACAACTGCCTTCTTCACTCACCTTTGTTGGTGAGGCAAATGGATTCGGTACATTTTGTGGGTGAGTATTATGCACAAAGTCATTTCCAAATTTCGATAATTGCTGAGTAACACCTAAAAGTCCACCCTCGGCAACCGTCACTATCACCCACACTGGTTCTGAAATTACAGAAATTCAAGTCAACAAAAGTTTAAATCACAAAGTTTTGCATTTAACAATATAAGGCCAGTATTTGTTTACCTAATTTACCTATTTGTTCAGCATATATGAGGCAAAAATAAGCTGTCGGCGAACAGTGCAGCTGTACTCTAAGTTTATCAGTAAAAGGCAGTTACACCCCAATAAGTAAAATACACCTTACATGTATTCACTTCCATGGAAGCCAAGAGGAGGTTAAAATCAACATTTCTCATGTACCCGTTAGGCTCTAGATGATACAGTAAGGAAACCCAGGCAATTATTTGGTTGAATAACGACAACAAATGTATGTATATATATATGGGGATTAACATAATTTTCAACAATCTTCTATTCATACCACGACTATGTCTACTTGTAGCAGTGATAACTAAATATAAGCCCTTTTATTCGAACAGTTGAGCTAAAAAGGGAAACAAAAAAGTACAATGGTTCTCAAATCATGAAAAACCTTCTGCTGTAACCACCAAAGTAATAGATTACGAAAATCTAGTCCCTTTGGTTGGGGTCGCTTTTTTAGTTACTAGAAATGGAAGATTTCTTACTAGAAATGGAAGATTTCTTACCCCCAAAGAACATGCCAGTGGCTGTACACATTCTCCACTGGCTCTGGTAGGTGCCCGGCTCCAGACGTGAGTGCATCTCTACACTGACGTCTGCTGCCTGCCCTGGCTGCAACATGTCTACAAGGATCCGGTCCATCAACGCAAGGTTTTCACCCGTACAGAATCTGAGCTGACAGCCTGGGGGCCAGGGTTCATCACCTATGTATCCAAAAAGTGGTATTATTTTTTTCTGATTGCTAAACTTGCCCAGTTCTCAAAGCATTTTGCAGAAAATAATAATTCAATGCCCCTTTTACATTTAATGTTATGCCTATAATTGTGTGTATAATCAATTGTGTGGCCATCCTCATAACGTAAATGCTGCCTTCACTGCAAGTTTTGCATTAACATATTAAATGTTTTAGTGCGTGTTATTTCTTTGAAAATGTCTCGATCTAAAATAATTTTAGAGTTCTTTCGCTTCAACGGTATATTCTGCAATTAAATTGCTGCTGAATTTTGGATAATATAAAGTTAGTAGTCAAAGGTTTCCCCAAGTCATCTAATGCTGGCCTGAGTTAAAGCCACAGTATGCCTATTTTTAACCTTAATGGAGATAATGCAGACTTTGTGTCTAGTCTTACTGTATAATATTACAGTCACATTTACATTAAATTTACTGATGGCCCCAGGCATTAACTGAGACAACTACCTTTAACTTACCATGTGCACAGTAAAAAGTACCCCGGAACTTAAAGTTATACACAGTGATTTCAAAATGTCATTCAAGCTACAGCAAGCAAAGTCAGGTATCTGTTCACAAGACCCTTGAGTTTGTACACCAAGATTAGCTGTTATTTTTCATCAATGTAACTATTTTTTCTGACTGATCATGGGCACACGGATTGTGCCCCCTTACTATACACATGTGTCCCCTCTGCTTTTTCATTTTTTTACCAGAACCAACGTGACATCATTCTGTGTGTATTTATATATATATACAAACTTTGTAGCTTGTTTCGTTATCAGTGCAAACATAAAATATATACTTTATTTAGGCCTAAAATAAAGTTGTATTCATTTGGTGTTGGATCAGCCCATGCCCCTGTTGTGGTTGTTTTCTCATACATATCGATCATGAAACATATCCTACATCTAGTCTCCCCCCATAATTTATGAACCAACCTGGCTGAAAGTTGCGCTCTGCATGTCGTCTCGATATGGTGAACATATGTGCCAAGCTATTTCAAAATCCCTCAAGCAGTTTAAGAGATATGGAGCGGAAACGAAATATAGTGCATATGACCTTCGACCGCTAAGTGTGACCTTGACCTTGAACGGACGTTACTTGAAGTTGCGTTCTGCATGTTGTCTCGATATGGTGAACATTTGTGACAAATTATTTCAAAATCCCTCAAGCGGTTCAAGAGATTTGGAGAGGACATGAAATATAGTGCATATGACCTTCGACCTCTACGTGTGACCTTGACCGGACGTGGCTGGAAGTTGCGCTCTGCATGTCATCTCGATATGGTGAACATTTGTGTAAGTTATTTCAAAATCCCTCAAGCGGTTCAAGAGATATGAAGAGGACACAATATATAGTGCATATGACCTTCGACCTCTAAGTGTGAACTTGACCGGACGTGGCTGGAAGTTGCGCTCTGCATGTCATCTAGATATGGTGAACATTTGTGCCAAGTTATTTCAAAATCCCTCAAGCGGTTCAAGAGATATGGAGAGGGCACAAAATATAGTGCATATGACATTCAACCTCTAAGTGTGACCTTGACCTTGAATGGATTTGGCTGGAACTGTGTTCTGCACATCGTCTGAATATGGTGAACATTTGTGCCCAGTTATTTTAAAATCCCTCCAGCGGTTCGAGAGATATGGAGAGGACACAACATGTGAGTGACTGAGACAGACATCCAAGCTAAAAACAATGTCTCCCCCCCATAATTCTTTGTATATATCTGAAATGCATCTGAAAATATATTTGACCGTCATATAATAATTATGGCCTAACACTTGCTAAATTTTATGTAAAATATCATTCAAACAAGCAAACAAACATGTTCATGGATTGATTGGATTGAATTGGATTTTATAGTCGCACCAACAGCTAAGGTCATATGGCGACTTTCCAGCTTTCACTGGTGGAGGAAGACCCCAGGTGCACCTCCGGGCAATTTTCGTGCACGGGCAGGCACCTGGGTAGAACCACTGACGTTCCGCAAGCCAGCTGGATAGCCTCCTCACATGAAGATTCCAAGGCTCCTGAGGGATCGAACCTACAGCGGTGAGGGGCAAGTGACTTCAAGTCAGAGACGTTAACCACTCGGCCACGGACGCCCCGTGAACATGTTCATGGAAGAAAGCCGTAATTTTCTGTCTGATAGCAATTATATAATCATGCTCTCACCTTTGTTAGTTGACATGGAAATGAAGCAGGAAACATCATTTTAAGAGTTGCCTTACTTACCACAGTTAGAAAATCTCCATGTTTTGGTGAATCTGGTGTCGGGTGGGACAGCCTCCCCTTCTCCTATGGTTACATCTCGTATAAATGCCAACTGTGGTAACTTTACAGTCGGCTGATCAAAGTCATAATAGGCACATATAGCTGCTTGTAGGTTCCTGTAATAAAGAGATGGTGCTATAAAAGAAAGCATTTTATGTCTCACATGTGACAATTAATTTTCCATAGGGTCCCACTGGAATGTTTTTTTTTCGTGGCATAGAGATAAACACATTTTTCAACATGTATTTAGGTTTATATGCTTCTTGATTCAATATCTGCAATTGAAAACACAATTAACAAATGTTTACCAGGTTGAAGTTTTCTAAAATGCATGTTTGTGAGACACCTATCAAAATTTAGCGTAATAATATGACAAAATACAACCCCATGGTGGTTAGATCCATGCTATATGAAATGAGACAGAATTAGCTAGAAATCTTATATCATTATCAACATGAAGTTGTCTGTGATCTCTTTCTAAAATACTGTAGATCAAGCACAGGTAAGGATAAATCAATGTACATGTATGCAACACTAGAACTAGATGGGTGTTCCGCGGAACACTGGGTGTTCCGCGGAACACGTGTGTTGCCTGTCAGAGCTTTGTCAGTATAACAAGGTTTTTGGAGATGAATGAACTTGACAAATTTAACTGGTCTGAGTATTTAACCCGTATATTGACCTTCAGTGTGACCCTGAAATTTATATTTTAGTATGGTCATGTCAATATTGTCATTATTGAAAGTTTGATAAAGACATATCAAGAAATGAGAAAGTTATATCGAAAATTAAGTTTTCGTGAAGAACGGACGGACTGACTGACGGATGACAAAGTGATCCCTACTTATCGCATTTTTCATCGAAAAGGCGACACAAAAAAAGGAAATTATTTTTGTGTCTACATGACCATCTTTAGGACATGAGCATTCAAGGGCAGATAATAGTGTTGTGATTTCTTTAACACTACATCTATGTCCAGTTTTATAAAAGAAGATTTGTAGACATGGTTGCAGGGTTGTCTGTAGACATATTTCCTCTCACTTTACATACTGGACATTAAAGGGACACTGTCCGTAAGTAAGCAGATATTGAGCATAACCAAATAACTGTCTGACTTTTATTCAGTAAAATGTATACATGAAAACTTGAGCATCGACCCAAAGAGGTCTGAAGAAATACATTCGTGATTTAAAAAAAAAAGTTTTAATTATTATTTGTAAATAATGTGGGACCCACATTATTTACCTTTTCAGCTGATCACGTGACTTCCATTAGCCTATAAGGTTTTCTACATAGTATGTATTGCGTAATGTGTATAGCCCGCTTAGCTCAGTCAGGTGCGACGTCGAATATCGCGCGCTCACTATTATTACCCGAGTGTAATTTTAGCTTGGATTGTGAGTTTGAACGCACAAAGCAGCACTTCTTTTTTTTGTACAGTGATTGAATTCCGTTATACAATCTTGCATTTAATTAGTAAATATTCAGTAATGATTACAGTGTAATGTTTGTGAACGTAATTAGTGTGTGTTTTATAAGCTGAACGTTACGGACAGTGTCCCTTTAATTACAACTGTTATTATAGAAGTCAAAATAGAAATTAATGACTCAAGTTTGCATAACAGTTCCTAGAAAGTCTAATTTTCACCCAAATCACAAGTTTTTTTTCCAAAGTTTGAAGGCCTGTACCTCTTTTCAATTTCCAGAAAAAAAAGCCCTGTTGTTGATTGCACAAAGGATTCATTGTAGAAATATTTTTGTGCAGTACCTGAGAATTACCACTACACCATGGGTTTTGTTGATACTTTGTAGCATTTCTAACACTAAACACAATAACTAGTGAACATATTAGCTACTAAATAACAAGAGCTGTCAGAAGACAGCGCAGCTCGACTATTCGAATTTTCAGAGAACAAAAAAGTATACATCCAGCATATGCTGGTTGGATCATTGTAACCATCTGTTCATGCTCAAAATGTATTTATGGTTATAGGGTGGGGATCTCAATGGTTTCCAAGTTATGACTGTCACAGGATGACCTTAGTGGTTGGGCTAACTCAGGAAAGAATCAATGACGGTGAATGCATTTACATAAATTTAATGCAACTTTTAAAATATGTTTAATATATATACAATTATCTAAAAAAACAAGCGAATACACAAATGAACTATGAAAAGAATGTTCTCCTGAACGTTTAAGACGTTCTTAGTATTGTTATAAATACTGAATGTCTAAGACACTAAAGTGTTGTTAAATCTATAACAATGTTGATCTAGCGCGATAACTGTGATGCGCGAGAGCTCATGAAGATGATGATGCGCGAATTCAATGGATGATTGTCATCAAATGCCTTCTGTAAGGGTTGATGACGCGATGCAATGATAGTTAATCTCCACTGAGATTGTGAATGATATTCCTCCAGTGAGGACTGGTAACGGGCCCACCTTGTGTCCCGGGGGTTGTCGTTAGTAAAACCTGGCTGCGCAGGTACGGGGACCGTCTCCACCGCTTGTAACGTTAGTCGTGGAAGCTTAGCTCCACTCCTGGATATCCAAACCTAGATGGCTTACTCCAACCCTGGATGGCTTATATCCTGGATGGCTTAGGCTGTAATTATACATACGTTTTAGATGTCGGTTGACAAACATAACAATCTTGCATAATTATCATTACCCAAACAAATCATTATTCAATCAATATATGTAAGCTGTACTAATGATTAGTAGCAATGTATACATATTCTACAACGCCATGTATACGCTATGTACGTCGCTGTTAATCAATGCCCTTAATACATGTAATATAAACATGATCAAATTACTCATATATTACACTCACTGAGTTATGCATGCACGCATTTATTCTTGTCACTCATCTCATTGTTAACTAATGTTAACAATCGTGTATTACAATCACTGAATTATACGCCAACGTTAATTAATGCACCTATTATCCACTGTTATCAAATTAATATTGTTTTACAATTAATGATCAATTACCATAATTACATCTAATAAAGTCACTTCAAATCATATGCTAGTCTAAAGTTATGTTTGAGAAACATCAATGCTAACCGGATGTCGTAACCGCCAAACAAGATGGCGCCGCCCACTGAATACAAATATACGATAAAAGTTTGATAAAACTACTAACCACATGTTGCCTGTGAAATTTGCCGTCCAATCTCTGTTCCAACAAAGTACTATCGATTATCCCCGCGATAGCTAGAAGACAATGGCATTTATAGCAAACATTACGCCCAAATCATTATTTCCCCCGTTCAGTCCGTGACAAACGTGGCTAAATCTACAGTATTGAATCAACACGAGAGGCCCCTTATACAATTTTGCCGTTTAAGGAAAATTTACCTATACGTTTACATGCATTAGCACAAAACTAAACTTATGACACGGCCTCTCTGGCGGCCACTTAAAATGTGCACGCTTTTACGTGTTACATGAATAGATCATGAATATTGTGAAATTGTTTCAACTCGAACAATAGATTTTGGGTGTAACCGATACAAGAGCTATATACGACCAGTACGCTCTACCCGTGACATTTTGTGACAACATCTCCCCACTTAAAGAAAGTGCTACACTTTTAAAATTCAACAAAATGATAATTAATATTTACACGTTAAGAAACTATTAATTCTTCTGAGCAAACGAGCGACAAAACGTACAAGCTGATCGCTCAATCGCTTGAGTATGTTAACTATTACCACTGCAGTTATAACCTAACTATAATATGTAATTACAATTTCAACACTATTCTACAATTGTACACTACCCTGTCGTAACATATACTACTATTGTACAATACACTGCAATACACTATTGCATTAAACCGGTCATTATGTGCGGCGACTTAAATAGTCTGCCCCAATATTGTCCTTTCCACGGTCTATTACACCGACTTTACGGTTACTAATAACACTACTTCCCGTCACTACAAGAACTCCAACTTTACACATTACATCCATCGCATTACCAGTATACTGTTTGCGAAATGGAGTAGGGTCTCTCGTTTCCCTAATCGGCTTTGCTAAAGTGTGCTTAAAGCTACACTGCACTACATCTGTTGGTCTCGACTTATCGGACCGAACAGTACTACACTCAGAGTCTAAACGACTTACCTCTCGTTTCTCTGCTACACTAAGCATGCCCGATATGTCTACATCGGCTGCTCTCTCCTTACCTACACTAGTGGGAAAATACATGGGACTAGTGTCCTCACTACTGTCTTCCACACTATCCTCAATAACTGCAACATTAACTACGGTTAACACCCCTTGTTGCCCATTATCGGTTCTACTGATATACTCTTTCAGCATATTCGCATGAAAGGTCTTTAACTTTCCGTTTATCTCGATACGGTAATCCATAGTGTTCACTATCCCTCTAACGTAAAACGGACCTTTCCATTGTAATAACAACTTGTTATTGTCGGTCGGGAGTAACAGTAACACCTGGTCATCTATCTTAAACTTCCTAGCTCTAGCTTTCTGGTCATAGTACCGTTTGTACTTGGTACTTGCCTTAACTAACTGACTTTGAGCTATCTTACAAGTCTCCTCTAGTTTCTCCTTCAGATCTAAAACATACTGATATGTAGTCTTAACCTCATCACTATCTACTTCACCTGCCCACATCTCTCTAAGAATCCTCATGGGACCTCTAACTGACCTACCGTACAATAACTCAAACGGTGAAAATCCTAAACTCTCTTGTGGAACCTCTCTAAATGCAAACAATAAAGCATTGAGATACTTGTCCCAATCTTTGGGTCTCTCGGTACACATACGCCGTAACATTTGCTTTAACGTCCCGTTAAATCGTTCGACTAACCCGTTACACATAGGGTGATATGGTGTTGTCATGATTTGACGCAAAGACAATAACCTGCTTACTTCAGCCATAAGTTCTGACGTAAACTGTGACCCACGATCAGTCAGCATTTCCTCTGGTACACCTAGCCTACTGAACATATCAACTAATGCCTCAGCTACTCTCTCAGTTTCAATTGAGGGCAATGCTACTGCCTCCGGATACCTAGTTGCATAGTCTACCATGGTCAAAATGTACCTATTTTTCCTATCCGACACTGGAAAAATTGGTCCAACTATGTCTACGGCTACCCGCTTAAATGGTGTATCTATCAGTGGCATCTGACCTAAATGTACTTTGGTCACTCGACCTTTTGGTACTGTCCTTTGGCATACATCGCAGGACCTACAATACCTAGTTACATCTCCGCTAACGCCTGGCCAATAAAATTCTGCCAATACTCTATCTGACGTTTTCTTTACGCCCAAATGACCTCCCATAATCGACTCATGAGCTACCTTAAGCACTGTCGTTCTATACTGGGTAGGAACCACTAATTGGTGAAACTGTCTACTACCACTATCTTCAAATTCTCTGTACAATAACCTATTCTTATGTACAAACTTACAACTACCGGACCCTTTACACTTCTTCACTACACCATCCTTGGCCTTCACCTTACAAGGACCTAATGACTCGTCTTGAGTTTGTGCTTCTATAAACTCCGCTTTAGATATGTCACCTACGGCTGCAGGAACCTTTAATTTTCTATAAGCCTGAGCTTGCTTCTGAACCTGCGCTCTAGTCTCTACGGCATTACTTATGCTACTTCTAAAATCGGACATTACCGGAAGTGCTGAACCATCTATGTTCCCTATCGTTAAATCATACATCGGGTCATCCATACATAGTGCCTCTGTAGTCCCTTTAAAGAAAGGTGTATCTACATCTATTCTCGCTATTGGCACGTGCTCTACCGACTTATTTAGCAACATACACGGTGACTGTTTACCTACCAACTGGTCATCCGTAACTAAACTACGCCTAACTACCACACCTGTACAACCTGTATCCCTCATTACAATTACGTCCGTGCCATTCACTCTACCATCTGCCGTTGGAAGATTTGCATACGGAAAGAGACATGTTCCGATCTTCGTCATTACACCATCCGCTTTAACACAACAGCTACTACTCTCGGTTTTAATAACCGGACTATTACTACCTCTGCCTCTACCTCTACCTCGGTTTTGACCACCTCGACCTCTACCGAAATTCCATGGGTTGTTAAAACCTTGGTTCTGATTCCCTACATTGTTGTCCACTCTACTATTGTCACTAAAGTTGTCTACGACAGCGGACACTTTCACCGCTTTCCTACACTCATGTGAAGCATGATTCCCATTACAGTGACGACAACGAATAAAAGGTCTACCTATGTTACCACTATTGCTACCTCCTCTAGCACCCATCGAACTTCCTCCACCTCTATAGTTTCCACTCTGGCCTTTCTGTTTATGATCGTCCCCTTGCCTATCTCTAAAAGTTCTGTCTTTCGACACTACATTATGAGCTCCACCTCTAGCCTCGGCAAACTGATCTGCTTGTGTTGCCATTTCTCCTACACTAGTAAGTTTTCTTTCTTTAAGAAATAAGAACAGATCTCTACTACAAACATTGAATAGCTGGTCACGCAACAAGAAATCTATGAGGCCCTGATAAGTCTGCGCTACCTTCCCTAACTCTAACCACCTATCTAAGTAATTTCTAGACCGACTAATAAACTGAATAAATGACTCGCCTTTCTCAGGCAGACAAGCTCTAAATCGCTTTCTAAAACCTTCTTCAGTTAGCTCAAATCTCTTTAAAAGAGCATCCTTTAACTTGTCATAGTCAAGAGCATCTACACTAGGTAATCTAGAAAATACATCTAAGGCCTTGCCTCTTAATAACGCACTTAAATGAACTGCCCACTTATCTTTGGTCCATTCCTGTAACTCAGCATAACGCTCGAACCGTAACAAGTAACTGTCCATGTTATCTTTGTCAGCATCAAAGTATGGTAACTTCGAACCTTTTAACTTCCCAGAATAACTATCTTTCCCTTCAGTTTTACTTTCCTTACTATGTGTTTTAGCTGCTTCCAACTCTAAAGCTAACTTATGATCAAACTCTTTTTGCTCCCTTTCCATTATCATCTTAGCCTTAGCTAGTCTACCATCTGTTTCGAACCTCTCATGTTCTAACTCTTGCTTCTCCCTTACTATTCTACTTTCTAATTCTAACTTCTCTTTTGCTAACCTATCTTCTAATTCTAACTTCTCTGTGGCTAGTCTACTTTCGAATGCTAACCTATCTTTCTCAGCATCTAGCTTCTCTTTAGCTAATCTACCTTCTAATTCTAGCTTATCTTTAACTAGTATACTCTCTTCATCCCTTTCCTGCTTTGCTAATTCTCTTTCCTTAAGTCTAAATTCCCTTTCCCTAGCCTGTTCGTCTTTAACAAAGTTTCTAAGCTCCTCTCCAGCATACCCTAACTCCTTTCCCATTTCCGTAAGATCCTTTATGGACGTCATGTCTATAGACATTGTGGACTACTAACTACAATAATTACAATACACACGTCACTAATAATTCTACTCACTTAACTACTAATGGTAAGTCACTGTGTCCTCAGTAAATACCTGGGCATCATCATAGGACAAGTTACATACACATTTGTACTAGCGCTAACTACTAACGGTTATGTATAGATAGTATCTAGCTTCCACAAAACATATACACTACATAAAATATCTATATTTGATATTGGACATAAACCTTAAACCATCATCAAAATGTGTATAACATGTACATGTATATTTACCTCTCCCATTAATAAAAGTATACTCGAGTGTCACAACATGAGTAGAACGTCTTGTTCGCCAACCTAATTGGATACTATGTGTATATCAAGGGAGGTAAAACAAACACCCAAATTATTGAGCAAAAGTGCCTCAGACCCACTCGTGTAGACCACTGCGACCTCGCGCCAAGGAAAGAACGGACAAAACAACAGTTTGGACTCACCCTACCCTTGTCGTGTCTTGACCTGTCTTCCAAGCTGTGGCCGTGATCGTCGACAGTCGCCTTGATGGATCAGAGGGTGGTACACAATTCTAAAATAATAAGTAGAGATTTAGTATATCATAATAAAGATCACTTATTGATTCTTTCCCTCCGTAGTCGCCCAAAATCCCACTTCTGACACCAGTTGTCACAGGATGACCTTAGTGGTTGGGCTAACTCAGGAAAGAATCAATGACGGTGAATGCATTTACATAAATTTAATGCAACTTTTAAAATATGTTTAATATATATACAATTATCTAAAAAAACAAGCGAATACACAAATGAACTATGAAAAGAATGTTCTCCTGAACGTTTAAGACGTTCTTAGTATTGTTATAAATACTGAATGTCTAAGACACTAAAGTGTTGTTAAATCTATAACAATGTTGATCTAGCGCGATAACTGTGATGCGCGAGAGCTCATGAAGATGATGATGCGCGAATTCAATGGATGATTGTCATCAAATGCCTTCTGTAAGGGTTGATGACGCGATGCAATGATAGTTAATCTCCACTGAGATTGTGAATGATATTCCTCCAGTGAGGACTGGTAACGGGCCCACCTTGTGTCCCGGGGGTTGTCGTTAGTAAAACCTGGCTGCGCAGGTACGGGGACCGTCTCCACCGCTTGTAACGTTAGTCGTGGAAGCTTAGCTCCACTCCTGGATATCCAAACCTAGATGGCTTACTCCAACCCTGGATGGCTTATATCCTGGATGGCTTAGGCTGTAATTATACATACGTTTTAGATGTCGGTTGACAAACATAACAATCTTGCATAATTATCATTACCCAAACAAATCATTATTCAATCAATATATGTAAGCTGTACTAATGATTAGTAGCAATGTATACATATTCTACAACGCCATGTATACGCTATGTACGTCGCTGTTAATCAATGCCCTTAATACATGTAATATAAACATGATCAAATTACTCATATATTACACTCACTGAGTTATGCATGCACGCATTTATTCTTGTCACTCATCTCATTGTTAACTAATGTTAACAATCGTGTATTACAATCACTGAATTATACGCCAACGTTAATTAATGCACCTATTATCCACTGTTATCAAATTAATATTGTTTTACAATTAATGATCAATTACCATAATTACATCTAATAAAGTCACTTCAAATCATATGCTAGTCTAAAGTTATGTTTGAGAAACATCAATGCTAACCGGATGTCGTAACCGCCAAACAAGATGGCGCCGCCCACTGAATACAAATATACGATAAAAGTTTGATAAAACTACTAACCACATGTTGCCTGTGAAATTTGCCGTCCAATCTCTGTTCCAACAAAGTACTATCGATTATCCCCGCGATAGCTAGAAGACAATGGCATTTATAGCAAACATTACGCCCAAATCATTATTTCCCCCGTTCAGTCCGTGACAAACGTGGCTAAATCTACAGTATTGAATCAACACGAGAGGCCCCTTATACAATTTTGCCGTTTAAGGAAAATTTACCTATACGTTTACATGCATTAGCACAAAACTAAACTTATGACACGGCCTCTCTGGCGGCCACTTAAAATGTGCACGCTTTTACGTGTTACATGAATAGATCATGAATATTGTGAAATTGTTTCAACTCGAACAATAGATTTTGGGTGTAACCGATACAAGAGCTATATACGACCAGTACGCTCTACCCGTGACATTTTGTGACAATGACCGAGGGGCTATGTCCCCAGGGGTGGGGAAGGAGTCCAGGGGTCTATGCTGGTTGTGTGGTTGTATCCGTCGCTTCATGCCCAGCGAGTTTATATACGCTTATAGGTTATAGGGTGGGGATCTCAATAGTTTCCTAGGGTTAGGGTTACAAGTTATGACCGAGGAGCTATGTCCCCAGGGGTGGGGAAGGAGACCAGGATATATGCTGGTTGGGTGGTTATGTCCATCTGTTCATGCCCAGTATTAAAGTGTGTATATGGTTATAGGGTGGGGATCTCAATGGTTTCCAAGTTATGACCGAGGGGCTATGTCCCCAGGGTGGGGAAAGCAACCGGGTGTCTATCTGTCTGTTCATGCCCAGTAAGTGTATATATGGTTATAGGGTGGGTCAAGGGTTACTAAGTTATGACTCAGGGGCCCACTAACACCCTCATGTTTTGCCCTTTTTTTATGCAATAACTGGAGTAGTTTTGAAATTATAAATCTATTGCACAAAAACTTTAAGGTAAAGACATGACAATCAAAGGGCCATAACTTTGTCAAAATGCAAGGAAGAGTTATGGGGATTGTTGGATAAGGTGCAGAATTTGATGGGAAACATTAGTATATAGTTTTAATGCAATAGCTGGAGTATTTTTGAAGATTTAAATCTATTGCACAAAGACTTTAAGGTGAAGCTGGGGATGCCGTCGCGGTGGTGAGTAGGATAGCTCTCCATATTCTACGAAAAGTCGAGCTAAAAAGCGATAAAGTTGTTTTGAGATGAAATCCTAGTTTGAATTTGATAAACTATATGTTAAGTACTTTTAC
Organism: Cyrtodaria siliqua; assembly: GCA_037043455.1. Classification (NCBI taxonomy): domain Eukaryota; kingdom Metazoa; phylum Mollusca; class Bivalvia; order Adapedonta; family Hiatellidae; genus Cyrtodaria; species Cyrtodaria siliqua. The sequence continues at coordinate 233,894 of JAWPHD010001975.1, read as the reverse complement.
ACACATGTGTGATATGATAGATCAGTGCTCACACATTTTGAAATAAAAGCAACACATTATTTTGTCAAAAATACAAGAGGTCAATGACCTTGAAGCTCTACTGATTGATTTTGATTTCAGGAAGTAGTCGCTACAGACTTGTTTTTTGAAAATTTATTTTTAAGCGTGGCGGCCATCTTGAATTTCCGGCCGACCTGAAATTTTGCAAGGATCAATTAGACATCAAGAGCAACATTCCTGTGAAGTTTCATGAAAATCCGTCAAGTAGTTTCAGAGGAGTAGTCGCTACAAGTTTTCATTATATAACTCTATGTAAACAAAGATGGCCACTGGCAGCCATGTTTAACGTCGAATTAAAATAATGTTTGACTCTGATAACCATCATGTCATGCTGATCATTTTACAAAAAGTCCCATATCAATATCACTTATAGTTTTCAAGATATAGTCGCTACAAACTTCATTTTTAAAAATCTATTTTTAGCTGTGGTGGCCATCTTGTATTTCTGGCCGATCTGAAGTTTTGCTAGGATCAATTAGACATTAAGAGCAACATTCCTGTAAAGTGTCATGAAAATCCGCCAAGTAGTTTCAAAGGAGTAGTCGCTACAAGTTTTTACTATATAACTCTATGTTAACAAAGATGGCCGCTGGCAGCAATGTTAAACGTTGAATCAAAACAATTTTTGACAAGGACCAACATCATGTCATGCTAATCATTTTAGAAAAAGTCCCATATCAATATCACTTATAGTTTTCAAGAAGAAGTCGCTACAAACTTGTATTTTGAAAATTTATTTTTAGTCGTGGCGGCCATCTTGAATTTCCGGCCGACCTAAAATTTTGCTAGGATCAATTAGACATCAAAAGCAACATACCTGTGAAGTTTCATGAAAATCCGTCAAGTAGTTTCAGAGGAGTAGTCGCTACAAATTTTCATTATATAATTCTATGTAAACAAAGATGGCCGCTGGCAGCCATGTTTAACGTCGAATCAAAACGATTATTGACAAGGACCAACATCATGTCATGCTGATCATTTTAGAAAAAGTCCCATATCAATATCACTTATAGTTTTCAAGAAGTAGTTGCTACATACTTGTTTTTTAAAAACCTATTTTTAGATTTGGCGGCCATCTTGGATTTCACATCAACATGAATTTTTGCTAGGATCAACTAGACTTCATGGGCAACATTTCTGTAAAGTTTCATGAAAATCCATTTTAGTAGTTTCAGAGGAGTTGTTGCTACAAAAAAAAGTTTACGGACAGACAGACGGACGACGGACGCCGCACCACGGCATAAGCTCTGCTGATCTCTGATCAGTAGAGCTAATAACAGCCAATGCTGACATGTTGTAAAGTTTGGGTTCATCGTGGGAGAAGTACCCCCTCAAATGTTCAAATGTTTGATTTTTTATAACTCTAGCCAACCTCTTTTTCTAGATAAATAAATGATAAACCATTGAAAATAGACCAAAAATGACGTAAGTTTTACTTCTTTAATTTTAACAATATTGTTTAATGTCCCATGCCAATAATGGATTCTATGTTCAGTACACTATATACATCGGCATTCGCTATAAGGAAATTAATAACCAGGTAAATCAAGCAAACAGTGTACGACTGAGTCATAGATAGCAGTTGTTTTCTGTGTGACTTGATTATGTAATCAAAACAGTATGAGAAACAGAAAAACAAAAATGAATAATTTAAATTTCGGTCTCTGGGTTCACAGGACAAATTTATGATTCTTACAAAACCGCATAATTAGGGAGAACAAAATGACCAATAGTGCAACAAATTGTGCATATATAGTTAAAGAGAGCACAGCCTAACAGGGCATTAAACGCTGTTTCCTACAGAATTTCCTAGGAGTCGGGTTCAATATAACCCTTACCCATGACCTTCTAACAATAAAATAACTGATAGGGGATGTTGTTGAACCAAGAGCACTATTTGTATAAAAGTTTCAAGACTGTAGATCAAATATTCGGGAATAACAGCTGGGAAGGAAGTTGTCACAATCAGGTCACAGTGACCTTGAAATCTGACCTACTAACATAAAAATCAATACGGGTTGTTGGTTTAACATGGGTACAATTTCTGTAAAGTTTCAAAACTGTATGTCTAATAGTTACAAGTAACAGTATGTGTTACGGTTTTGAAGTTATTGTGTGGAAGGCGTATTTCCATATAAGGTCACTGTGACCTACTGGCCCAAAAGTAACAGGACTCACCTAGGGCAATGTACCTATGAAGTTTTATGAGTGTAGGTGTTACGGTTTTGAAGTTATTATGCAGAATTCATATTTCCATATAAGGTGATTGTGACCTTGACCTTTGACCTACTGACCCCAAAAGCAATGGTTCCTCCTCTCACCTAGGGCAATGTACCTAAGAAATTTATGAGTGTAGGTGTTACTTATTGTGCGGAATGCATATTTCCATGCAAGGTCACGGTGACCTTGACCTTTGACCTACTGGCTCCAAATGTGATAGGATTCTCCTCTCACCTAGGGCAATGAACCTATGAAGTTTTATGAGTGTAGGCGTTACATTTTTGAAGATATTGTGCGGAAAGCATATTTCAATATAAGGTCACTGTGACCTTGACCTTTCAATTAGTATTTACTGGCCCAAAAACAAGTGTTCCTCCTTTCACCTATGGCAATGTACCTATGAAGTTTTATGAGTGTAGGTGTTATGCTTTTGAAGTTATTGTGCAGAATGCATATTTCCATATACGGTCACTGTGACCTTGACCTTTTACCTACTGGCCCCCAAAACAAGAGGGTTTATCCTTTCAACTAGGGCAATGTACCTTTTGAAGTTATTGTGTGGAATGCATATTTCTACATAAGGTCACTGTGATTCTGAACTTTCATATTTCCATATAAGGTCAGTGATCTTGACCTTTGACCCCAAAAGCAATAGGGTTCCTCCTTTCAACAAGGGTGTTGAACCTATGTTTGTTTGTATGTGATTTTACGTCATTTTCAAAACATGTAAGGTTATATATGACGGTCGATATTTTTGTGGTGGAGGCAGACCACCCACTTTTCCTGGTTAGAACCAGTACTGTACACCTCCCGCCATCCGTCAAAATCGACACTTCTCACTTACAAGTCGAGCTCCTGAGTGTAGGTTTACGGTTTTGAAGTTATCATGTGGAATTCATATTTCCATATAAGATGATGGTGACCTTGACCTTTGACCTACTGACCCCAATTACATTAGGATTTCTCCACTCACCATGGGCAATGTATGTATGAAGTTTTAAAAGTGTGTAGGTATTTCAATTCTGAAGTTATGAGGAATGCATTTTTTTCTATATAAGGTGACAGTGACCTAGGGTTGAATACTGTTAAAATGAAACGGTACGGTACTGGCATCGGTAACAACGAAACGGTACGGTATTTTAACTGTACTGTTAACAATATCGCGTGAATAAACATTGACAGTGAACTTGTCTGATCAGTTTGCTTGACAAAATCGGTCTTGTTTTCGTACTTGATTTATTTCATTTTCAGTTATTTTTTTGCTTTAAAGTTACATGTTTTTTTGTTATTTCATGTTTAGTTACATATATTATATTTATTGTGAGTTTTTTATGTTTTAATTCCATGTAATTGTTAGAAAAAGTGAATACGAAAATACGTATCCAAATGCGTGCCTCACTACTAGACTGGTGCCACTTTATAAAGAGCGCCTTACTTTATGACCGTTGGTTCCATAAAGCGTGTAAATTACGTTCTATAAATAGACATGGTTTCTCGATTAAATTACTAGGTACTATACAGCAAAATAATGCCAGTGAATCGCATGCTGTGTGAGTCTGGGTGTAAATATTTAAACAAAATCACGCTGATAGTTTATCGCGAACACGGCGATTTGGAGCTTATTCTCTGCCAGAACAGCTTCAAAATAAGGTAGACACATTTTTCCAAATACCGATAAGGGTACCGTTTTTTTTAAACGGGTAAATACCGGTTCCCACAGGTAACGGTACGATACCAGTGACCTTGACCTTTGACCTACTGACGCCAAAGGAAATAGGGTTTATCCTTTCCCCTAAGGCAATGTATCTATCTAGTTGTATGAGTTAGGTGTTATGGTTTTGAAGTTATTGTTCAGAAGGCATATTTACATATAAGGTTGATTAGTCCTTGAACTTAGACCTACTGACCCCAAAAGCAATAGGGTTCCTCAACTCACCTAGGGTAATGTACCTATGATGTTTTATGAGTGTAGGTGCTATAATTTTGAAGCTGTTATGTGGAAGGCATATTTTCATATAAGGTCACTGTGACCTTGACCTTAAACCTAATAGCCCCAAAAGTAATAGGGCTCCTCCAGTCTAGGGTGTGTACCTATGAAGTTTGATGAGTGTACGATTTTGGAAGTTATTGTGCGGAATTCATATATTTTCCATATAAAGATTGTGACCTTGACTGTTGACCCCAAAAGCAATAGGGTTTCTGCTTTCAACAAGGGTGATGAACCAATGAAATTTGATCAGTGTAGCTTTTACAATTTTAAAGTTATGTGGAATTCATATTTCAATATAAGGGGATGGTGACCTACATGTAGACCTCTGACCTACTGACCCCAAACACGTTAGAATTTCTCCACTCACCATGGGCAATGTATGCATGAAGTTTTAAAAGTGTAGGTGTTTCAATTGACAAGTTATCAATGCATTTTTCTATATAACATGATGGTGAACTTGACTTTTGATCTACTGATCCCAAAAGCAATAGGTTCCTCCTCTCACCTAGGGTAATGATGTTTTGTGAGTGTAGGTGCTACGGTTATGAAGTTGTTATGTGGAAGGCATATTTTCATATAAGGTCACTGTGACCTTGATTTTAAACCTACTGGCCTCAAAAGTAAAGGGTTCTCCTCCAGTCTCCTAGGGCAATGAACCTACATGTATGAAGTTTTATGAGTGTAGGTGTTACAGTTCTGGAGTTATCATGCAGAATTCATCAGTGTTCCCACTGACTTTTTCATTTGGGGGTACATATTTGGGGGTACATGTACCCCCTACTGTTAAATTTTGGGGGTACACTACAAATTTCGGGGGTACACTATGAATTTTTAAGATTGTTAAACCTTTCAACATTCTTTATTTGCTACTAAAGGCATTACAATACACAGCACAGTGTAATACTCAAGTTGACAACAGTTACAGTAAATCATTTCGTTCAAGTAAAAATTTAATACCAGTCAACACGTTTGCGCATCTATAAATAGTACACGGGAGAGACGAAACACGATTTGAATTAATTATTTGATCTTCATTTATTCTATTATTAAGTTTTTATTCTAATCTTAAATATACTTACTAAATCTGAAAAAGAAATAAATCAAAACCACCAGAATGAGATGTCGATGTTTTTTCTACTTTCATTTAGGTAGCGCGTGCGCCTATGACGTCATAACCAATCATCGTAGTATGCACTAGAGGGATAGGGCAATTGACGCAATTGCTCGGGATAATGTTTTCGTAAACGAAGCGTTTTAGTTTCGTTTTGATTTTTCAAAAAATATTCGGACAAAGTGGACGAGAATTTGGAAATCTACCGACGGTCATGCTTTCTTATTATCAGACTTGTATTTTTTCTGTGCGTGCATGCACGTACGAGGTCAGTTTTCTGTGCGTGATTTTTTGTTTCACGCACATTATGACCTTGACCAACTGACCCCAAAAACAATGGGAACACTTATTCATATTTCCACATACGGTGATTGTGAACTTTGACCTACTGACCCCAAAGGAATAGGGTTCCTGCTCTCACCTAGGACAATGTACCTATGAAGTTTCATGAGTAGGTTAAAGGTTTCTAAGTTATCGTCAGGAAAGCGTCTTTCTATATATTTAAGGTGACGGTGAACTTGACCTTTGACTTACTGGCCCCAAAATTAATACGGCTCCTCCAGTCACCTAGGGCAAGGTACCTATGAAGTTTCATGAGTATAGGTGTTATGGTTTCGAAGTTATCATCCAGAATGCGTCTTTCTATATAAGGTCATGGTGACCTTGACCTTTGACCTACTGACCCCAAAACATTTGGGATCGTTCTCTCACCTAAGGCAATGTACCTATGAAGTTTCATGAGTGTAGGTGTAAAGGTTTCAAAGTTATCGTCAGGAATGCGACTTTCTATATACGGTAACTGCGACCTTGACCTTTAACTTACACCTCAAACACAATCAGAATCCTTCTCTCACTTAGGGCTATGAACCTATGAAGTTTCATGAGTGTAGGTGTTATGGTTTCGAAGTTATCATCCAGAATGTGTTTTTCTATATAAGGTCACAGTGACCTTGACCTTTGACTAACTGACCTCAAAAACAATAGGGATCCTTTTCTCACCTAGGGCAATGTACCTATGAAGTTTCATGAGTGTAGGTGTTATGGTTTCGAAGTTATCGTCCGGAATGCATTTTTCCATATAACCTTACGATGACATTGACCTTTGACCTACTGACCCCAAAAACAATAATTATCCTCCTTTCACCCAGGGCAATGTACCTATGAAGTTTCATGAGTGTAGGTATAAAAGTTTCAAAGTTATCGTCCGGAATGTGTCTTTCTATTTATCCTTCTTTCACTTAAGGCAATGTGCCTTTGAAGTTTCATGAGCGTAGGTGTTATGGTTTCGAAGTATTTATCTTTCTCTTAAAGGTCAAGGTGACCTTGACCTTTGACTCACTGACCTCAAAAACAATAGGGATCCTTCTCTCACGTCCGGAATGCATTTTTCCATATAAAGTTACAATGACCTTGACCTACTGACCCCAAAAACAGCAGGGATCCTCCTCTCAACCTTGGGCAATGTACCTATGAAGTTTAATGAGTGTAGAGTAATACATTTTTCTATATATGGTCACGGTGACCTTGACTTTTGACCTACTGACCCCAAAAACAATAGGGATCCTCCTATCACCTAGGGCAATGTACCTATGAAGTTTCACGAGTGTAGGTGTAATGGTTTCGGAGTTGTCGTCCGGAATACGCAATTGTTTACGGACGGACAGACGGACAACCCCATACCATCAAAAGGGCATATATGACACAATACATGTGCAATGTTTTAATCCGATTTCATAAATCTACAACAATGAAAAACAATCTTACTTACGGCCACAGTTTTGAAATTCTTTGTTGGTCATGTGGTCATGTGACTAGCATGTGATTCAGAATGAATAAGGAATAGATTTATATATTGTAAAAAAAATAAAAATACTTTTAAAAACAATAATTGAATCGGCAGAGGTAGAAATTAACTTTATTCTGCACTAGCAAACTTTGGCCAGTGCATAAAATTTCAATTAGACATATTGGAAATCTACTGACCATTACTATAAAATCATGTACATTATTTTGCCAGAGCTATTTTTTCGCAAAATAAAACATCGTTTTTTTCCGGCCACGTTAGCACCTGACAAGAATTTGCTGGATGGCATCATTGATTACCATTATTCTGTACGTAAAACAATAGTGTGCGAGATCGATAAAATGTGACACAGTATGTCTTGTGTACGATAAAAATTGAAGCTAATTGATGTGTTGATGTTGTCGAACAACTTCTAAAACAACACAGAGTAGCACTTGTTTCACCTGTTAGTCCATGTTTTTTTCATGAAAACAGGAACTGTATATAATAATATATATATATTGTATATATGTATATAAATGTATATAAATAAAATCCTGTCATCCACTTCTGAATCAAGGCAAGATCGATGGGTAGACAGAATTTCTGAGATAACAAAACTGTTATAATTAGCATGTCTATAGCATATTTACATCGATTTTACACGATTATGATAATTATTGGCAATTAAATTCATTGCAGGACGTCGATCTTAAAATGGTTAAAAAGGACTCCGCATTTTACAAACTTGTGCTCGCTAGTTACTCTACTGCCTGTTCATACTTCCGGTTTATCGGAAGCGTTGTTTGCTGACGAATTATGTATTTTTCTCCTGTTTGTTGTAAATAAACTTCGAATGTACTAAATGATTTTGTTGGTAAAATACCGGTTTGACAAAACTGTACTGCAATACAATATATTTGTATCTTGAACCACCGTTTACCGGTGTACCCCAAATTTTTTTGGTCCAGTGGTTGAGCGTCAGACTCCAGATCGAAAAGTTGTGAGTTAGATCCTCGCCTAGGCCATGTTATTTAGGCCTAAAAAAAAATTGTCATTACACCCTACCTACGAATACCCGCATTCACAATATAAAGTCACAGTTATTATAGTACATAATTCAGTGCATCTTCTTTGCGTTCATAAAAAACAATCCTTTAAAAAAAAAAAAAAAAATCCTACCTACCCTACCTACCAATTTTGAACATGTTACCCGAACCACAATTTTTTTTTTAGGCCTTATCATTGAGCAAGAGAATTAATCTGCATTGCTTAGTTCTGGTTCTACACAGGAAGCCACCTACACAAAATACCCCAAAGTTGATGCAGTATACATAGTATTAGATAGATTTGAATGGTTGTTTAACAGCTCATTAAGACATTGTTTAGGTCATAAATTGTAAACTGCCCCAGAAATCAGGAGTCTGGAAATCCTGCTCTCCTCTGATGATCGGACAGATTCCTATGTTTCTTCAGAGTTCTAGGATATACTACAGGGCTCGACGTTAACTTTACGGACAGAAGTTACTTACCCATGACAGTATGTTGCCCAATTATTTAGACACAAAGTGTTTATTTTATAAGGCTATACTGTTAGGGCTGTACAAATCCTATAGCCCGACGCCCGGGACTAGTCCAAAACCAAAGTCGGGCGTGTCACTTTTTCAAAGATTTCAGTCCTGGACTAGTCCAATTTTAAAAAAAGAGAAAGTCGGGCGTGTCACTGTTTGAAAGATTTCAGTCCCAGATTTGTCAAATTTACAATGTCGGCCACCTGTCATAAAACAACCCCAGCACACTTCTCAACGTAATCCTTTAATTGCACTCGCTTATGTAATGCAATTAGCATCCACAGCGGCGATCATCCAATACCCCGGGCAATTTTATTAACAATCAACCATGCCGGAAGTCCCGCCTCCAAATTACTTAAATTGACAGTGGGCATTGTCGACATTATCCAATCAATTGACCCGATCTATTTTAATCCAGACCCGCTAGCCAATGAAAGAACTACCACATGTAAATCACATGTTCGTCACGTGATTACCTGTTTGTCACGTGGTGAGCTGAAAATGGCGATACACTGAAACAATAACACGTTGATTAATTCGCAATCAGGCCGATTTGTCGGCAATCTTTCGATGAGTAAAGAAACTCAGGACGTTTGATAATGGAAGCAAGTTTGATATGAAACGGTAGGTGTGATTTTTTATTGTTTCTCAGTGTATTGTTGAGCGTAATTGTAACAGACTTGAAAGGCGGGTTGGGTAAAATGTGCATAGTTAGTGTACTAATTACGTTCGAAGAATTGAGTTGTCAAACGAATTGATACACATAATCAGTTTGATTTTGTATTCGGCAGTGCTAACGTTTACATTTCAAAAATGAGTTTGTTGAACTTTTTCAGTTTTATTAATAAGGAAAATTTTCAGAGTGAAAGCGAAAGTGAAAGTAAAAATAAAAAGAGGAAAAATGTAGAATGTAATACACAGCCAATCAAAAAGTCAAAATCATCTGGTGTAGTGGACAAAAACATAAAAATAAAATGTTTATGTTGATTCACATGTTATTTATTTTTTGCATTAGGTAAAATGGTAATAAACTTAAGAATCTCATCTGTAGTCCCTTACCTATATAAAGTTATGACTTTTTTCTTTCCATTAAATGATTATCTGAACTGTAATATGAAACTCAATATCTATATCGAAATTTAAAAATGCAGATGTGATTCTTACTATTGCTATTGTTTCACCCAATCTATACCACTGAAACATACATTAATTGCCTGAAGAGTAAATAAGGATTGTTTCCTTTACTGTGTGTAATGAATTGTAATGAGTATGCAAGAGCCAAGACGCAGTTTTAACATATTGAGAAATCAAAAAAAATCAGGACTTTTTGGGACTATTCACAATTTTTTTTTGGAACAAATCACTTTTGACAGGGTGACTAGTCCCGGACTAGTGGCTAAAAAAATTATTTGTACAGCCCTGACTGTGTGTACGCTATTGTTACAAACAACATATCACTATTGAGTTATAGAACAAAAACGCAAAAAAGAAATAGGGAATATCCAATTGTTTATCAAATTCAAGCGTATTCCCGGTATTTGTATATTTTCGTTCGGTGTGAACAAACAATAGTCTTAACAATCTTGATATTCCAAGCGTTTAATGGTAAATACTGAGTAGAAAATACTATTCTATTCTATTACGTTAATTCAAACTGTAGCACAGTCTATTGACCGGCATCCATTGTGATTAGATGCCAGACAACATATTTTCGTAGTAAATGAAAGCGTCTCCAGGGCTCAAATTTAGCACATTTTTGCCATTTGAAAAGTTTACTGTCATTCTGACAATGTCACTTGCATTTTGCCATTACACCAGCTTAAATTTGAGCCCAGGTCTCATTACCAAAATGAGGTGTAGACGCTGACGAAAAAAATCATTATTAGACAAGTGAGTTTTGCCATACTATATAATAGTCCTTGTCACTCAGTTTTGAAGTTGCCCGACGGGATTGAGCCTTTGAGAATGTGCCTGGCCTGATCAATGTTTTATCTGCCAAGGGCAAGCAGCCAGTCCTCAATGTCGAGCCCTGTACTATGAGACAAGGGACTGTCCAGTTTACGACCATGTCCGACTATCTATCTATCTATCTTCCTTTAATGCCAAACCCCTGCTGGGGACCTAGGCATGCGTCGTCATACCGACAAAGACTGTTAGTATTTTAAAAATATATTTAAAAGAAACATTGAAGTTCTTGGATGTTAGGTTTAAAAATAAAAACATACCGGTACATTGAATTTATGGTGAGATATGTTCAATTCTGCTGACTGCAGAATTGAACTGTTCTAATTCTATATTGGGTAATATAGGGATGTCAGGAGCTAATGAATTCCAGTGAAAGACCGTTCTGGGGAAAAAGGAGAATTTGTAGTAGTCAGCGGTTGCGTCAATTAATTTGAAAGCAAGCGAGTGTGAATGTCGGGATCGTCTGTTCGTCAGCGTCATGTAGTCTTCTAGAGGAATAGCTACCAGGTAATTTGTGATCTTGTAACATAGGGAGAGTCGACTGTCGATACGTCTTTGGTCTAGTCTTCTCCACTGGAGGGACTGGAGCATCTCAATGACACTACTCGTCCGTCTGTAGTCTTGTTTTGCCCAGCGTGCTGCCTGGCGCTGTACGGCCTCAATCTGGTTTATGGCAGTCTCCGTATGAGGTGACCAGACACTTGAGCAGTACTCCAGCCCGACATGTGAAGCAGCAAGTGTCTTGCTTAAGAACACATTGACTGAAGCAACCCAGTGATGCTGGAACAAGTGATCACTGGATTCAGAGTCAATCATGCTATGCATAGGACCATATCAAAATGATCTAACATAACAGAAGGGGTATACCCTAAACTTGACCACCACTGACACCAGTCAAAAGGGTTTTTACAAATGTACACATTATTAAATATTAAAAAAACAAATATATATTAAATCTATCATTAGTAAAGTAATATAAAAGATATAAGAGAGCTTTACCAATTATTCATATCAAGGAAAAATGCACATCCTGATGGAGTGAGTTGATTTCCCAACAACTTTTGAAATTCTGCGATCAAAACCTCTTTGTCAGTTGTCCCCAGAGAACTGAATTGCTGGAGCAATTGTCCGTCGAGATCATTGTCGACATCCATTTTTGGAATGTTACTTATTTAGACATATTTTTTATAAATATTAGACAAAAACATAAATGGAATCAACAGAAAATGAAACTTGATTTTCCCCCATAACGTGTTCTGCAATATTTTGATGACGTCACATTTCAGAGAAACCGGTGTTAGAGTAAAAATTACGTTTTTGTAGCAACTTAATAAAGGTATGAAACCACTAATTATTTCCTCGTTAGAGTGTCACATATTAGTGATTTGCTGCAACTTCAACTCACGTATGGATGTTCAGGGAGTAAGTATAATGCAGCAGTGCAAAACTAATTTTCAACTTGAAAAATAACCGTAAAAGGTGAGGTCACAAAACATGTAAGAAAGTTCTTGTTTGTTTACTAAGCACATAGACATTAAGCAGGACAAAAATACAGCTGTTTTCAGTGATGGTTGCTCATCAAGTTTAAGCATAGAGTCGAAATTTCGAAAATGTTCGTCAGTGATCCAGTAAAACCTATTAATTGCTTCGTATACATACAACCACAAAATCGAACAGAAATGGGCAGTTAATGTTCATTTCCATAAAAAAAAGAGGAGGGATTACAAAGATTTAATGTTCTTTTCTTTTATGACAAGAGGCCAAACTACTTGCTAAAGATAAAGCTTATGTATAAGGGGCCATAACTCTGTCAAAATCCTTCAACTGGAACATGGCAACAGGGCTTTTTTAATTATCAGCCCAGATGGCAATGACATACGCAACTAGGCTTGGTACTGATCATCCCTGCCAAGATTCTTTAAAATCCGGTCAGGGGATCAGGAGAATTGGTCTGGACAAAGTTTGTGTATTAAAACCTTAAAAGGGCTATAACTCTGTCAAAAATCCTTCAACTGGAACATGGCAATGCCAGACGCAACTAGGCTTGGTATTCGTCATCCCTGCCAAGATTCGTTGCATTACGGCCTGGAGTTCTGAAGAGACTAGTCTGTGAAAAAAAAGTTTGTGTATTAAAACCTTTATACTGTTTATACTGTTCTAGAAGCCGGTGTAAACCAATAGGTTTCTTAGGACCGTTTTGAATAGGCTGTTTTCCCAGTCTGGTTATGATTTTGTTTTTCATCAGTAAATGACTTCCGCTTCCTTATTTATTTTTTCGGTCAGAATTCATGAGGATTATTTCCCCAGTGTTTATTTAGCCTACTTTTAAAGGAATTAATGGTGGGTGCCTCAATCACTGTGTCTGGGAGATTTTATAAACCTGAATCACGTCAGCCCACTCCCTTCTATATTCAAGGGTTGGTAGCCCTCGCATAGCGAGTCTTTTCCACCATACTAGCTGCTCTTTTTTGGACATTTTCTATAGGAATTATATACTTTTTAGGTAGGGGTCCGAACCACCGTGGCGTATTTAAGGTGGGGTCTAACAAGGGATTTGTATAGACACAGGAACATGTTTTGTCCATGTACTTGAACGTTTTAAAAATTAGGCCAAGGTTTCCATTTATCACTTATATGATTGGAGAACTTTAGTTTTGAGTCAAATGTTACTCCTAGGTCTTTTTCGTGTATTACCTTGGTAATTTCTTCTATTTTATTCACATTATCTTTAATATAAAATACATTGGATTCATCATGTATTGCCAATATGTAGGTGTTTGCACTTTTTAGCATTAAATGTCGTTTGCCATTTTTTAGCCCATTCACATGCAGTGAAGATACTGTCCTGTAGGTCCATCGCACGCTGTGGGCTATTTATGCATGTATACAGTTTTGTGTCGTCAGCAAAAAGTTTGGTGGTATAGGACATGGCGTCTGGGAGGTCATTGATGTGAATAAGAAACAAAACAGGCCCAAGAACACTGCCCTGGGGAACCCCGCTTGTGACATCCCTGAGTTCTGAGACCTGCCCATTGACCATCACCCTTTGTTTTCTATTGGTCAAAAAGTCTTCTATCCCATCATATAGTTTACCAGTTATGCCCATAGATATTACCTTATTCAATAGGCGTTTGTGGGGTACTTTGTCGAAGGCCGCCTTGAAGTCCAGATAAACGACATCGACTTCCTCACCGCCATCTATAGCCTCTGACCAGTCATCAAGACACTCCAATAACTGCGTAGGACAGGAGCAGCCCTGTCTGAAACCATGTTGGTGAATTGATAGTAGTAGGTTCTTGATTAAAAATGGTCAACCATTTCTTTTCTAACAATTTTTTCCATTATAAGACTGATTGGTCGGTAATTTTCCGGCTTCGCCTTTTTCCCGGATTTGAAGACTGCGGTGACATTGGCTGTTTTCCATATTTCTGGTAGTTTTCCTTCGTCCATGAATTTCTTGAAGAGATTTGTAAGGAGTGCAGTCAAAGTATTCGCACATTCCTTGAATATTCTAGGGTGGAGGTTATCTGGTCCTTGTGATTTAGAAGACTTGGTTTGAATTAATAGTTTGTTGACAATTTCCTCTGTAATATTGATGTTTCTTAATCTAGAAGTGGTTGGTTTTTCTTCCAATATTGGGACACAAAGTGGTTATTTAGTACTTCGTCTTTTTCTTTATAATTCCTCGTTATACCGCCATTGATTGTTTCTAAGTTGCTGACAGAAATTTTGTTTTGGTGTTTAGTTTAAACATATTTATTTTACATCGATTGCGAAACAAGATCTTGCAACTTAGTTTAATCACTCTCGATGGCTTCCTGGGTAGAACCAATACTGAGCAATGTGGATTAATTATCTTGCTCAAGGATAAATAACGTGGCCGTGGAGAGGATCGAACACACGACCTCTCAATCTAGAGTTCGGCGCAAACCTTTAAAGGGCCATAACTCTTCCAAATATCATTCAACCGGAATACGGCGATGATATGCACAACTAGACTTAATACTTATCATCATTGTCAAGTTTCGTTGAAATCCGGCCAGGGGTTCAGGGGAACTAGCCCAGAAAAGGTTTTGTATCCAAAACCTTTAAAGGGTCGTAACTCCGCCAAAAATCTGTCAATCATAACATTACGATGATACAGTGAAAATCGTAGCAGCAGCACAATTGACCTTGTTTGGCATTCACCGAAGTATTTGTAACGTTTTTAAAAATAAACGATGCAGGAAGTCCATTGTTCTATAACTGTCATAAATTTGCCGCGAATGGTGTTTGTTGCTATAAATACTTTCAAGAAATGTATATTACTTGTAAATAGTCAACGACATGTAGGGTGACATGTTCAGGTGAGTTAAATTAACTCTGAAAATAGTTTGTTTGTTTGTTTGTTTGTATGGTGTTTACGTCATTTTCAACACATGTATTGAGGTTATATATGACGGTCGATTTTTTTTGTGGTGGAGGCAGATCACCCACTTTTCTGGGTAGAAACAGTACTGTATACCTCCCGTCATCCGTAAGAACCGACACTTCCTCACTTACAAGTGGAGCATTGAAATGAATGGAGAGTGGTTATCTGGTTATAAGGCTATATTTCTTCTTAAAAGGACATAGGGCAATCTTGACTTTGTAAAAACTCCCGGCGTCCCGTTAGTTTTTCTACATAAATTGTATTTGTTCAATCATTAATATTAATTATAAGAATAGTATAAAGCAAATTGTTTTTGCATATTACTAACTTTTGATTACATTTCACCAATAATATATACAAACCTATGGTAGAATAACGAAGAAAGGTTAAAAACCTAAAATTGTATTTAAATATATGCGAGCATATTTAAAGTAAAAATGATACTGGATTAATAAATCGAGAGACTAATTTTAATGCTTGATAAAAACCAAGATTGCCATGTGTCCCTTTAAAACCATGGTCCATGTACATTGGTGTCATTAAATACTGCATTACAACGCATGCTCAACTTTACAGTAATGCCACACTAGAAAAACTTGCCGCAGACACATCCCAATCACATTTTTTCTGATACCGGGTCGACCGTGTGTGTGTGTAATTCTAAGGTTTATAGTCCCTCCGCCAACGAACACGTCAAGGTATACCTGACGCGATGGGCACAATAGAGTCTGGACTTTTTAAAGGTGTAATTTTGAATTTTGAAGCTGATATAGACCTTGCCAACAGGTCTGTTTAATGCCTAAATATGTGCTGAAAGCGGTGTCAACAACAGCGGTTAATTCAACCTAATTTCGTGTATTGACACCTTCATACCGGGTCGACCAATCCTAGCACTGCCTTTTATATGCTGAGCGTCAAGCAACTGAGTTACAAGTACCCTTTTTTATGAAGTCTTTAGCATGAACCGGTCGTGTTGGTCACACGACCTCCCGCATACGATTCGGACGCTCTACTGTTAGGACATAGTTGAATACGCGTAGAATGTTTTTTAGTATGTAGCTCATACCGTAATTCAATTTAAAATGAGCAAATACGGATAAACATGTAACATTATCAACACATGTTTAATGTCAGACATAAAGTTGCGGCGGCCGATTGGTTAGCATTCTTTGCGACTCTTTCAAAAGGTCTCGGGTTCGATTCCAAGTGCGGTCACATCTCAGATTTTTAAAACACACTCTCGCAGTATTTTACTGCAATCCCGCAGTATTTTACTCGTGCAAGGTATTTTGAAAGTAAGCATTCTTTCAAGTGGAGTGTAAAGCCGTCGATCACATTGCAGGGATAGCCATACCCCGTGCACGTTAAAGATATCGCTGAACGTTTGTGATTTCACAACCGTAAACAAAAAATAATTAAAAAAATATATATACATAAAACAATAAAATATAATAAAAAAAAGAAAGAAGAAGAAGAAAAAGAACGATACAGGGTTTGGAATTTAAAAAAAAAGAGAAGAAAGACAGAGAATTCGAAGTATAACATGTAAATGAACCTCAAATAATATACATTACAATCTATTTATTTACATGCTCGACTTCTGTCTGTTAAAAACAAACAAAACATTTATTGAAACCTTTGTCATATTAACGCGACGACGTCCGAGGTCAATCGTGCCGCTGCTAGGAATTTCACTGTATGCAAAACTGGGCTGGGTACTGATTATCCCTGCAAAGTTTCGTTGAAATCCGGCCAGGGGTTCAGCAGAACTAGTCAGGACAACGTTTGTGTATAAAAACCTTTAAAGGGCCATAACTCTGGAAAAAAACACATTCAACCGGAACAAAGCGATGATATGCACAACTAGACATGCAACTGATCACCACTAAAAAGTTTCTAGTCCAGACAAAGTTTATGTATAAAACGTTTAAAGGGCCATAAATCCGCCAAAATAATTCAGCCAGAACACGGTGACGATGCTTGGTACTGATCATCCCTGCAAAGTTTCGTTTAAATCCGGCCAAATGAAGACCCTTTTCATCTTAACGAGGTAAATACAGCATTGTTTAACACTAAATCAAGGGCCATAACTCCAATATTACTAATCCGATTTGGTTGGTTTTCAAAGTTGTCCAAGATTTCATAAATGTTAACAATCTGGTAAAGTTAAGTAAATATGGGATGAAAAATGAAGGTCTTATCGTCTTAACGAGGTAAATATAGCATTTTTCAATAATTCAAGGGCACATAACTCTGGTGTTTCTGATCCGATAGAGCTGGTTTTCAAACTTTTCCGAGCTCTCATATATATTAACAATCTGATAATGTTTGGTAAAGATCGGATGAAAAACGAAGGCCCTATCGTCTTAACGAGGCAAAATACAGTATTTTAAACTAAATCAAGGGCCATAACTCCGCTGTTACTGGTTCGATCGGGCTGATTTTCAAAATTATCCGATCCATCATTGATATTAACAATCTGGTAAAAATTGGTAAATATCGGATAATAAATGAAGGCCCTATCGTCTTAACGAGACAAAATATAGCACTTTTAACTAAATCAAGGGCCATCACTCTGCTGTTACTGGTCCGATCTGGCTGGGTTTCGAACTTGTCTGAGCTTTCATTCATAATAACAGTCTGTTAACGTTTGGTAAAGATCAGATGAAAGTTGAAGGCCCTATCGTCTTAACGAGGTAAAAGTTAACAGACGGCGGACGACGGCCATCCGATAAGCTCTGCTGGCACTGGCCAATGAGCTCTGCTGGCCCGTGGCCAGTAGAGCTAAAATGTAAGTATAACACTACAAAAGGCAGTAACTCTAATTTCAATTTCATTTATTGTTAATGTACTCTACTCTGCACTTCCTCTCATTGCCCTCTATCATTGTGTGAAGTTTCATTCCAGCTCATTAGTAGTTTTTAGCTCCACTGGACGAAGGCCGGCATGGGATGCCGAGTTGTCCGTCGTCCGTCGTTAACCTTTGCTGATAATGCCATATTAAGCCTTGTGAACACTCTAGCACCTTCATTTATTATTTGATCTTTACCAAACTTGCAAAGATTGTTAATATCAATGAAAGCTCAGACAAGTTCGAAAACCAGCCAAAAGAGTATGATAATGGACCTTTGGAAACGGCCGAACACGACACATACAAAATATTGCAGTCTCGGTTTGACTGAGACTGTTCATGAACGGTAGTGAAATATGCTAGCTACCGCTACCGCTCACGCCCTCTAGTAACACGGGAGTTATGGCTCTTTTTTTTTCTTTCTGGAAAATGCCATTTTGTTCCTTGTGAACACTCTAGCACCTTCATTTATTATTTGATCTTTACCAAACTTACACATTATGTTAATTAATATCAATAAACGCTCGGACAAGTTTGAAATCAGCTAAATTCGGGAAAAAACACACAGCATATTCTGCTTTGTGAACACTCTAGCACCTTTATTTAGTATCTGATCTTTACCAAACTTTCATAGATTAAATCTTGGACGAGTTCGAAAACTAGCCAGATCGGACCATTTACTCCGGAGTTATGGCCCTTGATATTCTGAAATATGCTATAATTTGGCCTCGTTAACACGATAGGGCCTTCATTTTTCATCCGATATTTTTCAAATTTTGCCCGATTGTTGATATCAATGAAAGCTCGAAGGAGTTCGATAACCAGCCAGTTCGGACCAGTAATACGGAGTTAATCTTGTTTACACAATAGAGGCCACATGAAAGTTACTGTATTTCGATTTAATTTCATTAAATTTGCATTGAAAGGAAGTAGGATCTGTACTGGATTTGTTACTATTACAAAGATGAAAAATAATTGTTGATGTTGCCAAAGTCCACGGTGGAATTTGTGGTACTTTGTACTTGGCAATCAAATTAAGGTGGATTTCAGTGTCTCTTAATTTTGGTTTAATACGAAGACCAAATGGTAGAATTCGATCAAAAAGAGGTTCATAACTAGGATTATCGAAAGTTGGGTTTGAAGGGTTATATTGTAATTAAATGGCATATTGAAGGGCTAATTTGTCCCGTCTATGAGATAGTGATGGTTCAATAGCTTCAACATATAGACTTTCAGATGGTGATGTGCGAAAGGCACCTAAGGCGAGACGTAATGCTTTATTATGTATATGATCGAGCATCTGAAAGTATGACTTGCGAGTCGATCCATATACTATTTAGCCGTAGTCTAGCTTGGACCTGATAAGAGATCTATAAAGTTGTAAAAGTACTTTACAATCCGCTCCTCAATTAGTGTTTTAAGACGTAAATAAAGAACTTTAAGGCATTTGGCCTTCAAGTATTTACGATGTGTTATAAACGTTAATTTACGGTAGAAAATAAAACCAAGGAATTTTGTCTCATCCATAGCTGGTATTGGTGACCCATCCAGTGTTAGATTAGGGTCTTCATGATGTTTACGTAGTTGACAAAAGTGCATACAATTAGTTTAAGATTTAGAAAATTTATAAAAATTTTTTTCAGACCCGGTCTGAAGTGTATTGAGACATTGCTGATGTTGTCTCGCAATAGTGTTCATGTTTTTTGCATGATAACATATAACAAAGTCGTCAACATATAGAGAGCAATCCACACCGGGATTGACGCATTTAACTATACTGTTAATTTTATATTAAAAACGGTGGCAGAGAGTATGCCGCCCTGTCGCACACCCATCTCCTGTTCATGAATGTCAGAGAAATTCTCTATAAAAATAAGTAATCGGCCTCTAAGACCAAGGTCATACAGATCATTCATGATACCGTACTTCAATGCAGTATCATAAGCTTTCCCCAAGTCACAAAATATAGCGACTAGATGTTCTTTTTTTACGAAAGCTTCCCTAATAAATGATTCAAATCGAATGAGATTGTCTGTTGTGCCTCGCTGACGCCGGAATCCACAAGTAGTATAGAAAGGGGCGGTTCGAGCACAGTTCCTCCTCGCAGGGAATGAGAAAAACGAGTGAAATATGCCATGGGAGGGACTCAGGCGTAACTTTTATAAATGCAAGTCACGCCTAAATCAACACCAACATATTTCAACAGTTTTCTCAAACACCCCGCTCGGGGAAACTCGCTCAAACCGCCCCTTTCTATACTACTAATCAATCCGGTTGTCATTTTAATAACATAACATTTGCAACTCGTTAAGCAAAGTTAGACGGAACCGGGCAGTAGTCTTCATCATCGCTCTGCATATCATTTTTTACCATGGAGTATTTTATTTTTCTACACTTTGCTATTTTGTATTTCAGTTCAAGAAGCTCTTCTCTGTTACTATCCAGCTCACGTTCATAATTATCCATTTCAACCAGCAATCTTTTTCGCTTATTGACTTTGCTCTTTTTGGTGTCCATAAAATCATCACAAACTACTTCATATTCTACTTGGAGTTGCTTGCTTGTCATTAATTCTCTTCTATATTTATCTTTTAAATTGTTAAGTTTTCTGCAAACCTTTTCTAATCTTTCGTGTTCCATTATATAATAATACTATATATAATTATTTTTAAGCCCTTATTTAATAATTTCAATATCCTTAAATGGAACCCAACTATTGAAATCCACATTGTAACCCTTCCATTTAATCAATGCTTGTTTCTTTTTGTAATCACGTCGTATTACTTTTTCAATTCTGAATACTTCTTGCTTTGCTTTTATCATTTCTAATTCATAAAAGCTTCCATCAATGTTTTCGTTGTTTAAATCTTTTATTTTATATGTCACAGGATTTGTGTTTTGAATTTCATCAACAACAAATATTTCTTCAGTCCAATTTGGGGTATAACCTTTCTCAAACGTTCTTTTATATTTGCTGATTCTAACATTATCACCTATTTTAAACTTTGGCTTAATTTGATTACTTTTCATCTTTCCATACAAGTTGAAATACACCGTTCCTTTATTATTTTCATCACTAGCTTCAGTCGGCGTCATTTTAATACTCCGATGTTTTGTATTATTGTATTTATCAACCATTTCTTGCAACACGTCTAAATATGTATTTGTATTGTTAGCTGTAAAATATTTCCACATCTTTTCTTTTAATGTCCTGTTAAATCGTTCAATTACTACAGCTTTTCCGAAATTAAAAGTGTGATACATTTTGATATTATTATCATCAAGGAATTGCGTAAACGTCTTGTTATAAAACTCCACACCCTGGTCAACCCACAGCAATTTACATTGTCTTCCTGTACTGATTATCTGTTTGAACGCTTTGGTAATTTCTAAACCAGTTTTATTTGGAACGGGTACAACCCAAGCAAATTTACTAAATAAATCAATAACAGTAAGCAAGTATTTAGAACCGTTATTATACTTTGAAAACGACTGCATGTCAACCAAGTCAGCAGACCATATTTTATCAATTTCATTAACAATCACACGGCGTTGAGTGAACTTTCTTCGTATAGGCTTATGAAGTTCATCTGCTAACTTGTCAGTCCATTTCAACGCCTTTTTTAGTTTTTTGAGTTTCCAAGTCCTAGTTTATATTTTGCACTAATTACAGGCTTGACTAATAAATTCTTAGCAATCTTTTCTCCAATAGTTTTAAGTTTTAGACTTACTAGATTTCAAACCAGTAAGCATGTTTTTATCACACGTTGATTTATTAATAGGATTTTTATCATAACAATAATCATGATCTCTACAAACAGCATCTAATTCATTTATCGGCTCTCCGCTATCAAGTGGATTACCAGGACCGCAATATTTATAACCAGGAAGCGTTAATCCCTTTTTAGGCAACAGAGGAAGCATAGCTTTATGAATATCAATATTACCACCTTCTGTGTTTTTAACAAACTTTGTTTTAGTAATACCACAAGATGCACAAGTCTCTCTTTACATTTTTCTACCATTTTTTGCTAAAACATACTTAGGATCAATATTTTCAGTAACCTTTTTTTCTTTTATGCAATAACTCATATATAATATGATTAGATTAAACTTCGTTTACAAAATATGATGTTATGATGTTTTCATTTCTGTTGGTTTGTATGGTTTTAATAATTTGTAAAGAATATCGTACACACTATTTCCTTCTTGCAACTTTTTGACAAAGTACAAACAGAAATATCCGCACAAGACACTTGTTTTATCTTGATATTGAATGGTGTTGTATTTTATATCAGGTATTGTAAGTTAAAACTTCTTTTGGTGGACTCAAACCAAACGGATCGAAGTAATTATTATCATAGTAACAAGTCCAGTGTGTACCAGGTCCGATATAATCATCAAGATTAATAATACCACATTCTTGTTTATTTTGTTTTGTTGGTAATTTGTTCTTGCTTAACACTCCCCTGAATTTGTGTATACCTAACCGCTTAACCCAATTTATTATGTCTAAGTTAGAGATAGGTTGGCATATACTTCAAACGTTTCTTTTAATATTCGTTTGTCATTTTCTATTATCGGATAAAAATTCTTAGTACCGTTTTCCAATGCTGAAAAAATAATAAAATTTTCTACATCTGCTCCCGTGTAAGTAAAATCCATTTCAAATACATAACGACCTTCTCTAAAAATTGTAAATGAATTAAGCCATCTTTCGCTTGATAATATTCCAATCCACTTGTCATGCGTGGATTGGGTACAAAAGTAAAGGCATCAAGCAAAGAGTTTCGACGGGTTCTTTCAAGTGGTTTTTGAGTTGGATACGATACAAAAGTCGATCTCACCCTGTGACTGGAGTCCGCAAAGGCATTTTGTATAATACTTGTACCGTCATCTATTGTAGCTTCAAAAATTAGAATCTGGCCTAAATGTGCTACTTTTTCTCTTAACTCATCAATTATACCAATAATTGCTGTGTGCCGGCTACCAGACTTTTGATTAAACTGTTTTAATGAAGCTATTTCGCCATCAAAAGCTGTGTAACTTTTTTCCTGGGCGGCTTTCAATTGCTTTGAAACATCATCAATAGCAGTCTCAAGTTTATCGGTGTTAACCAGTTTGCTTAGTGCAGTGTCAAGCTTATCAGTGTCAACCAGTTTGCTCAAAGCAGTATCCAGCGACTTACCGTCAACCATTTTCTTTTTAATATCTTCAAACTCTTTGTTGATATCAGCAACGTTGGTGTTTATCTGCTCATTTAATATTTTAATTTGAGTTATTTCAGTAGTAAAAGCAGTTCTCATTTGTTTTGAAGCATCAGCAATAGCAGTTTCTAGTTCATTATTGTCAACCATTTGTTTGTTGATTTCCCCGATCCGTGTATTAATATTTTGAAAACCAGATCTTATTTGTTCACTTAATTTCTTGAAGTTTTCACTCTCTTCCAATACATCTTCTTTCTTTTCTAACTCTTTTAAAGCATCACCCAGAAGTTTTATTTCATCTTTCAATCCGTTTTGAATTTCAGTCATTTTCTCGCGGTTTGCTTGTAACTTTGTTTGTATCAGACTTAGTTTATCTTCAACACCTGTTGTCAAATCTTTCATCATATCTGGAATTTTATCATTATTATAATCACGTATGATTTTTGCTACTCTTCTTACAGTAAATTGCTTTGTTGCTGCATCACCTGCTTTTTCTGGATTACCAACATTGATAATTTTATTATTATCCATGTTAAGCTCACTTCTCAAAACATTTTCCTGGTTTCTGCCTTTGTTAAGATAATTAACCAAATGTTTTTGTTTTACATACTCAGACAGCACAATACCAAAATTTGTAATATTGACGCTGCCAGTAGTAACTTCCTCGCCAAGATCATTAAAAAGCCCCATTATATAATATGATTAGATTAAATTTCGCCGTTGAAGTTACTCTTTACTAACTTCCTCGGGCGATCAAGTACAGAAAGTCATACTGCTTGTCAGTTGCTTTTTTATACTGATCTTTGCTGACATCTTGTTCGTTGGAAAGCATACCAAGCTCACGATTAACCGGAGTTGCAAAGAAGATGTAATGAGAGCAATTCAGCCGAATGTCTTTGGGAGTTTTATAGTAAGATTGTGACAAGTAAATTACACAACAATTTTTGTGTCTTCCCTGGATGAAATAGTTAATAATATCGTTTTGATTACGCTCGCAAACATAATCATCAAAAATGACTATCTTCTGATTATCTTAATCTAAAGTATCCACAGTGATAACTTCATCATTTGAACATTCTAATATGTCTTCGACTGGGATTTTATTCTTTTTTGCTATCTTTTCAAGTTTTTGTGACAAGACCTGATACTTGGACTGCTCCAAGTTTTTAGCAAACAAATAAATCTTGTCGTAGTAAACCAAAGGTTTCAGCAACATGTGAACTAATGTGTTCGTCTTTCCAGAACCTGAATTATCACAAATTAACATTCTAAAACAACAGTCTGGCACAAAGTTCCATATTTGTTTAAAATTACCGTTTTCTGTCTTCATGTCATAGTTTGGAATTTCCATTATAATAATAGTCAGATAATATTAATATTATCTAAGTATTATTATATGTCTAAAGTGTATTGTGGAATAAAACAAATCCCTCGTGTTAAACAACTTGGAACAGAAGCAGAATGTTTTAAGGCTAATCAAGTTAGATATTACGGATTACAAAAAGTTAAGATGAATATCCCAGGACCTTCAAAACAAAAAGATGCAGATCCTGCATGGAGACCGGCAATGAAAAATCCAGGAAGTTTGTCAAAAACAGAAGAACGACCAAATACTATTTATTTGATAGGATTAGAAGCAGAAAGAAAGCATATCAATAAAATGTTAAGCAAATCTGAATCTCCTAGTGAGATAACACGTCTGGAGAAAAAGTTGGTTAAAATACAAAATGAGTCTGATAAAGCACATGCAAATATTAGACTCATCAGAAAAAAATTAAAAGCAGTTAAACCTGCGGTTAAGAAAGCAGTTAAACCTGCGGCTAAAAAGAAAACAAAAACTGCATAATACTCGATTTAAGTTATCTTAACTTGGTTTAACTCATGTCAACTTATCTTTATTTATCTTATTTTAATCTAACCTGTATTATACATGTCTTTGTTAAAATGGAAAGAATTAGCAGATAAAAAGCAAAAAGCGAGTGAGCTTGTTAAAGTAAATATGAGAATAAAGTTACCCCAAAAAGACTAGAAAAGGGAGCTAGTCGTGATTTGTACAAAGAAATATTTAAACCTGTGACCAGCGAAATAAAAAGTCAGTCAGAACAGCTAACCGAGCAGTTAGCTTCTCTTCCGAAAATAAGTCAGCAATTAGCCGCTCTTCCAGCAGCAATAGGTGAGGAAGTACAAGAACAAACAACGTACCAGGGATTATCCCAGTTATTTGCTGAAGAACCCCGTAAACCAACTACTGGTGATCTAGATGCTGGAATCGATAAAGACGTGATAGATAGACATAAATTACCTTTGCCGTCAACCGCAGCCAGAGATAACTCAAAACTCGGAAGCATACTCGGGGATGTTAGTGAGATTATCCGACAAAATGGTCGCAATATGACTGCTCTTACTAAACAAATTAAAAAAAGAAAGAAGGATGCAACCGCGAAAGAAGAATATAAACGAATCGGGAAAAACATAAAACGAGTCAGAAGCCTTAAAACATTATAGAGAAAGAATTGATGCAATGCTTGTGCATAGTGAAATATTTTCAGGCAAGGGTTTACAACAAAATAAAAATTCCTACAAAGTCGACAAAGATGGGTACTATGGAATGTTACAAATTGATTAACCTAATCTTGTTGGTCATCACAAACTTATTGCCAAGCAAGGAAATGCAGTTGTGCTAGATCTAAAAGTAGATGATGATTTTATAGACTTGATAACAAAGCATAAAACAATGGAAAAACTTATTCAAAGCTGTCTCAGAATGTTTTCAAGAAACTAACAGAATTGTCTGGTTTACCAATTCAAAGAGGTTCTTCAAAGTTCAAAATGATTTTAGGAGGTTGTGCTGATGTTGAATATTACAATAGCCCTGATGATTTACTTAATGATCTGGAGTTGGTATGTGGAAGTATCGAATCAGGAAATAATAGTCCACAGCTGATAAATAAAGGTATTAGCATAATCGATGAATTATTAAAAATAGGTAAAATATCACCCAAAGAACACGAACAACTATTTTCTTAATATCTCAGTTAAATTATTGTCTAACTGTTATTATACATGAAAACCAAAGAAGAATTAATTGATCACTTGACGCGACTTGTAGCTGCATACAGACGCAGTTATAAATTGTGCGGTATTATAAACACAACATTACAGATTACCAGTGGAATAATTGGTTGTGGTGCTGTCCTAGCATTAGTTCCAGCAATTCCTGTTTTCATAGCTGTAGTTGGCGCAGTTTCCTCCAATAGTTGCTGTTTTAGCAAGTAAAACAAGAATAGCAGAAAAAAAGACTTTGTTAAAAACACATCATAGGAGTTTTAAACAACTTTTATCAGATGTTCAAACAACAACAGGACTAGAAAATGATGAAGAGATAATAAGGATTGTCTTTAATAAAATATTAGAAATTCAAAAGAATGACAACTTTACAGAACCTCTGGAAATGTATATGAAAAGGTTCAAGCTTAATGGACATTAAGCTAGTAAAGATGCTCCGTAGGAGCATCTGTTCAAGTTAAACGGTCATGGCATTCAGTCGTAATTTTTTCTGACTTGTTTCCATATCCTATCGTACTTTTCTCTGGTTGATTTTGTTTTAATCGGTTTTGTTTCTTTTTCTATTTTTAATATTTTAAATATTTTCTGAAAAATGTATTCAAATTTAATTGATCTTTTTCGACCTTCTAGCTCATCCAAAATCTTTACAATTTTATAAAACAAATCTTCAAATCTTTGCCTGTTTTTAGAAGACAAATCATATTCCACCAAGTATTTATCTAAATAATACTTTCTGTGGTAAATAGTTTTCTTTTGGCTGTAGTTGTAACCCGTAATAAGATTATTACCACTGTGAGTGCCACAGTTAAGGCAAACACGCTCGTTATCGAAAACTTCACAAGTATCGTTACAATTCACACATGCGTATGTGCACTTGTAACACAGCTTGGCTCTGGTGCAATATTTACAAAGCTTCTTTTTGTTAGTCGTGTGAAATAAGATACAATCTGTACACACCCCAGGAGGATCAATAATATCTAAAACTCTTTTACAATATTTGCAATTCATTATATTATAATATAGCATTATATATTTAAATACAGACTTAAAAAATAATATCTTATGGAATATTATAATGGAACAAGTAGAAAAGAAAATCAAAACCTTTAAGGAAGATCAAATGGCATATGCCCAAACGGTTGATTTTGAAGATATGAGTAAACTTGACAAAGAGCTAATAGTTTTTACAAACTTTCAAGATTTGACAGAAAGAATCATAACAATGGTAAAACAACTAAAACTGTCATGGAAAATAAAAAAAGGGGATATAAACAAGCTGCATGCTTTTTGTAAAAAACAAATTTCAGAGGCAACCAGTTACCATTCAACAGCATACAAAGATTCTTTTATTGCTTACTACAGCATTTTGTTAGACAAAGGAATTACAATTATTATGTATGGATAAATAAAAATAATGTAATCTATAGTATATGAGTATTTACAGTTATGCAGAAGAAGAAAGAAAACATTCTGAAGAGGAACAGAAGGTTTATGATAAAGTAGCTGCTTACGAGCAGGCTCTTTTAACCAAGACAAATGAACTTATCAAAGAGTTTGAGACAGTTCACATGCAACGATTGTCAGATGATATCGCAGCTTTTAAGAAAGATTGGGCAATAAAAACTGAGATTGAGTGCAATGATGCTGTAAAGCTTCTCACAGATCTAGCAGAAAAAGAAATTAAGATTTTTAATAAAACACAATTAAAAGTAATGTCTGAAAATGTTGAGTTGTTCAGAGACAATCTAATCAGCAATCTAGAAAAACCTCATGTGATTAATACTGATATCGGATGTTATGAGGACTTTGAAACGTTTGTCGAAAGTTTTAAAGAAACGATTGATGCAGAAGTGTTTGATAAAGACGAGTTTATAAACTATTGCAAATACAGGATAAAAATAAAATCACTGGCAGCTGAAGGTTATCTTGAAACTGTTGATTTTGACAGATACTGCAAATATCATGTAAAAATAAGTCAGATGATAGATAATAGAGTTCTTGAGGAAAAATGCTTTTGGAGATACTTAGACATTCTTCTGGATAATGAAATAGATGCTCTCTTTGATGAGGTTACTAACGAGGGCATTGATAAAGATACCGATGAGGCCGAAAATATTAAATAAAAAAATGTTATTTAATTAATTAATTGATAGGGGCTTAAAGAAATAATCTCTTGTAATAATATATAATGAGTATCCGAGAAATTGAAACATCCCCAAAACAGTATAGCAAGGTTTTTAAAGTAAATGTTGTCAGTAATGACCCGCTCACTCAACTGCAAAAAACACAACAAAGCGTTATAAAATTTCTTAAAACGGAACTAAGAAAAACGGGTGACTTTAAATTAATTGTTGATGTGAAACATACTTTTAAAAAAACATCGATGGGGGACAAAGAAACAGGTCCTGCAATCACATACAAAACAGCTTACTTTAATTCTAAAGCAGCAACAATATTAACCGAAAATAATATTATCGAGGCGCTGAACAAAGCACGTGAGGAAATTATAAATAGAGTTGGAAATTGGATTCAGATGGGAAGTGGTTAGATAATTGAGACACTAGACGCACACTATATCAATCGAATAAAGTATAAGCCTTTACGGGGTAGCTCTTATTTGAATTTACCAAAAGAACTGCAAAACAGCAGAAAAGGATTGGTAAATATAAAAAATGAAGATAACGAGTGCTTTAGATGGTGTCATTTGGCTTGTAAATTTCCTGTTAAAAAAAATCTTCAAAGAATAACAAAGTACAAAAATCATATTGGTGATCTTGATTACAAAGGAATTACATTTCCTGTTACTATCAAACAAATCCCAAAAATAGAAAAACAAAACAACATTTGTTTTAACATATTTGGATATGAAGATAATCAAGTATACCCTTTGCACATATCAAAAAATAAAGCAGAAAAAACTTGTGATATGCTTTTGATCACCGAAGAAGAAAAAAATCTTTACGTGTGGATAAAAGATTTTGACAGACTAATGTTTAGTCAAACACTACACGAGGGAAAAAAATGGTTTTGTAAAACATGCTTTCACTTAACGGAAAACAAGCAATAAAAATGCCAAACAAAGATGAAAAAGTTAAGTTTAAAAACTACGACAGGCAACTTATGGTTCCGTTTGTTATATATGCTGATTTTGAAGCAATAACTGAAAGTATTTCTTCAGTATCAAACAATCCTAAAAAATCACATACAGAAGCATATCAAAAGCATACTGATTGCAGTTATGGGTACAAGGTTGTTTGTTGTTATGATGATCAATATTCAAAACCAGTTGTGACATACAGAGGACCAAATGCTGTTTACAAGTTTTTGGAAAAAATGATAGAAGAAGAAAAGTGGTGCAAGAAAACTATGAATACGCATTTTAAGAAAGATTTGGTGATGTCACAGGAAGAAGAAGCTAGATTCCAAAAATCTAAATCATGTCATATTTGTGGTAATGGTTTTGCAACAACTCTCAAAAAAGGTGACACGGGTTATACAGTGGCATACAAAAACTCCATCAGAAAAGTCAGGGACCATTGTCACATAACTGGGAAGTATAGAGGAAGCGCTCATGACATATGTAATATTAATTTCAGGTTGACTAGAAAAATACCTGTTGTGTTTCATAACTTGAGAGGATATGGCTCTCACTTCATAATGCAGCACATCGGAAAGTTTAAACAAAACATAAATGTTATACCAAATAACATGGAAAAGTATATGGCTTTCATGTTAGAAAAAAGTTTAGTATTTATTGATAGTTTCCAGTTTATGGCTCAATCATTAGATAATCTAGTAAAAAACGTTCCGTCGTTTCAATACATATCTCAAGGATACAGCGTTAAAAAGTTAGACTTGCTAAAAAGAAAAGGCGTTTATCCTTATGATTATATGAACAGTTTTAAACGCTTCAAGGATACTAAGTTACCTGGCAAAGATAGCTTTTATTCTCAATTAAATGATGAACACATTTCAGATGCAGATTACGATCATGCTACAAACATATGGAAAACATTTAAGATTAAAAATATGGGAGAATATCATGATATGTATCTTAAGACTGATGTGCTGTTGCTGACAGATGTTTTTGAAAACTTAAGAAAAATGTGCATTGAGTATTACAAATTAGATCCTTGCCATTACTTCAGTAGTCCTGGGTTAGCCTGAGATGCGTGCCTCAAGATGACTGGTATTCAACTTGACTTAATCACTGATATTGATCAATATTTGTTTGTGGAAAAAGGATTTAGAGGTGGTACGAGTTACATTGCAAATAGATATTCAAAAGTAATAACAAATATATGAAAAACTATGACAAGAAAAAAGAAAGCAAGTACATAATATATCTCGATGCTAATAACTTGTACGGGTGGGCTATGTGCCAACCGTTACCTACTGGCAACTTCAAGTGGGTTGATAAGTTTGAAAAAAGAAAATCAAATTACATTGTTGAGTGTGATATTACGTATCTTGAGAAACTGCATGACTCGCATAATGATTATCCTCTTGCCCCAGAAAGTTTAAATAACAAAGATGAGTGGTTGTCAGACTATTGTAAAAATTTAAAACAAAAGTTTAATTTAGGACATTGCAATGTTAATAAACTTGTTACAACGTTAAAAAATAAAGAAAAGTAGGTCGTGCATTTTAGAAACTTAGAATTGTATAAAACGCTTGGATTAAAGGTGACAAAAATACATCGAATACTACAGTTCGACGAATCAGAGTGGTAAAAGACATACATAGATTTTAATACTGCTAAGAGGACAGCTGGTAAAAATGCTTTTGAAAAGGATTTCTTCAAACTGATGAACAATTCAGTTTTTGGTAAAACTATGGAAAACTTGAGAAAAAGAATTAATGTTAAATTAACTCACGACGAGGAGGTCCTTTTAAAATATGCGGCAAGACCTTCATTTATTTCTTGTAAAATGTTTAATGAAAATGTATTTGCCATAAACAGAATAAAAGAACGATTAGTTTTAAATCGTCCTTGTTATGTCGGCATGTGTATTTTAGACTTGTCAAAATATTTGATGTATGATTTCCATTACAACTATATCAAAAACAATTATGATAAAAAAGCTAAGTTATTATTTACTGATACCGATTCCTTGTGTTATGAAATAAAAACAAAAGATGTGTATGCGGACTTTTACAAGGATAAAGAACTTTTTGATAATTGCGATTATGATCCAAAAAGTAAGTTTCATTTTAATGATAATAAAAAAGTTATTGGCAAGATGAAAGATGAAACTTGTGGAATACCTATTGTTGAATTTGTCGGGCTGCGTAGTAAGTTATATTCGTATATGTTAGACAATGAGGTTAGTACAAAGAAATGTAAGGGTGTTAAAAAGTGTGTTGTTAAAAAACAGATAGCACATAACGATTACAAAAATATTTTGTTTACGGCAACAGAAGCTCACCACGAGATGAAAGTCATTAGATTAAAAAAGCATAACATAAGCAGTTATGCAATAAATAAAAAAAGTTTATCAGCTTATGATGATAAACGGTACATACTAGATAATGGACAAGATACGTTAGCATACTAGTAAAATACTCCATGGTAAAAAATGATATGCAGAGCGATGATGAAAACTACTGCCCGGTTTCGTCTGACTTTGCTTAACGAGTTGCAAATGTTATGTTATTAAAATGACAACCGGATTGATTAGTA
The DNA here is from genome assembly GCA_037043455.1 of Cyrtodaria siliqua. NCBI lineage: Eukaryota > Metazoa > Mollusca > Bivalvia > Adapedonta > Hiatellidae > Cyrtodaria > Cyrtodaria siliqua. The sequence continues at coordinate 201,976 of JAWPHD010001975.1, read as the reverse complement.
GTATAGAAAGGGGCGGTTTGAGCGAGTTTCCCCGAGCGGGGTGTTTGAGAAAACTGTTGAAATATGTTGGTGTTGATTTAGGCGTGATTTGCATTTATAAAAGTTACGCCCGAGTCCCTCCCATGGCATATTTCACTAGTTTTTCTCATTCCCTGCGAGGAGAAACTGTGCTCGAACCGCCCCTTTCTATACTACTTCCAGGTCAACTGGTTAAAGCAATATGGCGATAATTTATTGGGTCTTTATGATCCGTTCCAGGTTTGGGGACTGGAATAACGATTGCTTCCCGCCAAGAATCGGGGAAGTTACCCGTCACCCAAACCTTATTAAATATATCAAGAAGTGTAGAGAGACAGGTTTCAGGTAAATGTTTTAATAATTGATAATGGATATCATCAGGACCAGCCGATGTATCATGAGCCTTTTTAAGGGATTTGCGAATTCTTTGAGAGTGAACAGTTTATTGTATTTCTCCAAATGTTTCTACTTTAAATTCAGCTTCTTCTGTTCTTTTAGTTTCTTATTTATTTTGTTGACAATTTTCAGAAGTAGAGTTTTTAGAAAAAGTTTCTGCCAAAGTGTTTGTAATATCTTTGACAGATGTAATATCTTCAGTATCTGGTTTAAGATGATTTACACAACTAGAATTAACTTTATCGTTTATTTTCCGGACCATGTCCCACGTCTTCTTAAGAGATGAGCGAGAGATCAGCTTAGAGACATAAGATCTCCAGGATTTCCTCTTGCTATCCATAGTAGTACGACGGGCTTTCGCACGAAAATCTCTAAAAGTATCTAAATTATTTTGAGTTGGCCGCAAGTTAGAAGCATTCAATGCAGCGGTTTATGTGAGCGTTTTGGACTTGCCGAGGTATTTGGAATAGTTTGATCAGCTATATCAAGAAGGGTTTTTGTAAAAAGAGTAGTTGCGTCTTCGACATCCTCGAAAACGGAAAACTTTAATGTTCCTCGTAAAGAGATTGAAACTTATCCCAATCAGCTTTGCGAAGTTTCCATCGTTGCGTTTTTTTTGAGAAATAAGGGGAAGTGGTCACTTTCACATAGGTCGTCATCAACACTCCACGAAAAATCCATCAAGAGCACTGGGTCGCATATTGTTAAATCAGTGGAAGAATGAGAGCATGCAGCTGGATGTAAATAAGTATGTGATTTGTTATCATAAAAAGACATCAATTGTTTTTGGCTAAGAAATCCTCAACTTTCTTGCCTTTGTCGTTTATATCTTTACAACCCCAAATATAGTTGAATGCATTAATATCACCCAAGAGTATAAAAGGTGATGGTAATTGTGCAACTAGGTGATTTAGATCTTTAAGGTCTAGTGAAGAACTAGGCGGTAATATAATGAGCATATTATTATTACTCTGTGCGTCGTAACACAGACCGCAACAGCTGGAAACCAGTTTTCAATGCAACAGTTCTGTGAGGAATGTTTCGATTCACAAGAATCGAAACAAATCCAGCAGCTTTATCACCTGTATCACAAATATAGTTATACAATGAATAGTTTTTAACAGGGTTGTGTTTAGATCATGGCGGGGATTTCTTTATTTACACTGTCCTGTTTTAATGGGATGACAGTAGGGTAAGTGTGAGGTTTGGTGCATCCTAGAACCGGTTTAAACCTCAGTGGCCTACTTTGCCACTGACCGTTCCAAGGCGGTAGCCCTATTGTCAACCCTTTTGTGTTTGTGATGTATTATTACTTTTGCCTTTTTGCTTGTCTGGTTGCGTGTTTGTTTCTGTGTTTTGTGTTTTTTGGTTGACTGTCCTCCTTGAATGCTACTTTCCCTGTCCGATCTTTTTATATTTCTTTTTTTAAAAGTAAGCTGATTTCATAATAATTAGATTTTAAACCTCGGCAGTTCCATTGAATGACCTTATTTGATTTTGATTGACTAGGGCGGAAGTACGGGTTTACGTCCTTTGGGGTTGGCAGACCTTGGTGACTTTGGAGACATTGGGAGTTCCAGATGTGCTGGATCATCAACCTCCATCTCCAAGTCTCCAAATATGTTGTGCCGTGATTTATATATGACCATAACTAAGAAATAAAATAAATTTGACTAATCTATTAGAACTTCTCTACACTATATACAACCTTACCACATCACCTTATTGCTCTTATTCATAAAACATTCGCTAGGGAAAATACTACTTTCTGGCCTGTAATAATATTAAAGCGTTTTTTGCAAACGGCAGTTTAGACAATTACACTATGTGGACTTGCCAAGAAGTATTTTCGTCAGGTATGGAACGACCGTTTATAGACAAATTGTTAGAATTCCTATGGGTACGAACTGTGCACTCCTTGTGGCAGGTTTGTTTTTATATGGCTATGAAAGAGTTTTCATGTTGAGTCTTTCACCAGATACCATGGAAGATTGAGGCCTTAAATCTAGAGCTTGTACTCGGGTTGAGGACTTTAATATTCGTAATCTTTGTATAACAGAAAAGCTACTCCATCAGGCTTACCGTTACCATAAACTTCGTAAAACCTTTGCAAAATTTTATTATTGTAACCCTGATCTTCTTTGAAAATATAAAAGTAATTTAAGAACTCTTCCGCGACAAGGACTATCACAGCCTGACTTCTATGGTGACGTGATTGACAAACTTCGTAAGATCCTTGGTCATGATCACTTTCATACTATCTTTTATCATAGAACTTGTTAAAAGGTTTATCAAAAGACGCTATGCCCCTATCATTTTGCACCACACTGCATGATTGGTGGTGGAACCATTTACAGTTCGCCACTATGCTTCCCTCTTTAACTGTGCGATGACCGGAGAGGCTGTGGACCCTATGATGACGTCTACCTAAAGCCCAAAAGACGGTGACGTTTGGTGTTTGTCTGCAGTCTTGTCTTGTCGTGCTCTCAATGGTGTATTCTCTTGTTGTTCAAGTCATTGAGTACCTTCTTTGTGGATGTAGGCTATTGTTTTTTTTTTATTTATATATAAACGAGCATCTTTGTGTTTTACTTATATTGCCTATTAATGCTGCTTTGTTGGTTAGAGAATAGTTCATGGCGGAGATTTCTTTATTTACACTATTCGGTTTTATTGGTTGAAGTAGGGTAAGTATGAGGTTTGGTGCACCCTAGAACCTGGTTTAAACCCCATTTTTTTGCTACTGAGCGTTCCAAGGCGGTAGCTCTATTGTCAATACATTTTTGTTTGTGATGTCATTTGGCCTTTTATTCATCTTTAAATGTGTTCTTTGTTTCTGTGTGTGTTTGTGGTTGACTGTCGTCCTTGAATGCTGCTTTTCCTGTTAGTTTTCTATCTATATTTTCCCCCTGCCCTTATGGTACTGGTCACTACTACACTGGAGAATGGTTTGCGATCCTGTGACAAGTTCTTATCATTTCGACACCAATTTATACAGCCCCTACACGCGTACCTGACTGAACACGCCATCCATACACATTTCATGTTCTTCCGACTGCTCGTAATGCGCGTAGTGACGTAGTTTTGAACTCTATCTATCAAAATTCCTATGCAAAATCAGGGGAAATGAGGCCCCGACAAACACAGTTAAAACTCTATGTACATATGCACTCATTTTGTTACAACCGTCCGATTCAGGATGTATGAAAGATTATGAGAGTGGACCTTTGGAAACGGCCGAACACGACTCATACGAACTATTGCAGTCTCGGTTTGATGAGACTGTTCATGAACGGTAGTGAAATATTCTAGCTACCGATCATGCCCTCTAGCCCCGGGTTGAGCAAAGACGTCATCACGGAGGCTACAATCTGTCGGGTCACTGTACAATCAAAGATGAAAGCTTAGTGGTGAACTGTAAATGGCATATAAAATAACACGACAAGTACTCAGAAGACAGTATTCGAGCAACAAGAGAATAAATCATAAAGAGCACGACAAGACAATATTGAAGACAAGCATTAAGTGTTACTATTTGCGATAGAGCGTGTTACTATTTGCGATAGAGCCATGTCACAAAATAATCACGAGTAGAGCGTTTTGGTCGTACATAGCTTTTGTAAGCATCTGTTAGTTACACCCTAATCCATTGTCCAGTTGAAACCAATTAACAATGTCCAGGATATATTCAGGTAACACGTAAAAGCGTGCCAATTTTAAGTGACCGCCAGAGGGCGTCCGGAAGGGCCGTTTAATAAGTTTAGTTTTGTGCTAATGCATGTAAAAGTATAGGTCTATCTCCTTACAAGGCAAAATTGTGTAAGGGTCCTTTCGTGTAGATTTTAATACTGCGAATGTTGTCACGTGTGTCACGGACTGAACGGGGGAAATAATGGTTTGGGCGTAACGTTTGCTATAAAATCCATTGTCTTCTAGTCTTGGCCGGGATTGCTCGATAGTTGCTTTGTTTGGAGCAGAAGTTGGACGGCGAAATTCATAGGCAATATGTGGTCAGTATTTATTTTATTAACTTTTATCGTACATTTGTATTCAATGGGCGGCGCCATCTTGGTTGGCGGTTACGACATCCGGTTAGCTTTGATGTTTCTCAAACATTAACTTGAGACTAGCATATGCTTTTGAAGTTACTTTATTAGATGTAATTATTGTGATTGATCATTAGTTGTAAAACAATATTAATTTGATAAAGGTGTATAATAGGTGCATAAGTTAACGTTGGCGTATAACTCGGTGATTGTAATACATGATTGTTAACATTGGCTAACAATGGGATGAGTGACTAGTATAAATGTTCGACGCGTATACATGGCGTTGTAGAATATACATCCATTGCTACTCATCATAATTAGAGAGTGGCTTGTATATATTTATTAGATCATGATTTGTTGGTGTAATGATAATTATATAAGATTGGTGTGTTTATGAACCGACATCTTAAACGTATGTATTATTACAGCCTAAGCCATCCAGCCATCCCGGAGTGGAGCTAAGCCTCTAGGGTGTGGAAGCCCTTTAGGTGATTCGACACTAGAATCAACATATAACGTTAAGAGCGGTGGAGACGGTCCCCGTACCTGTGCAACATGGCCAGGTTATAGAATCGACAACCCCCGGGTCACGAGGTGGGCCCGTTATAAGTCCTCACTGGAGGAACATCATCCACATCCTCAGTGGAGATTAATCATCAGTGTATCGCGTCATCAAGCCTTATAGAAGGCATTTGATGAAAATCATCCATTGGATTCGCGCATCATCATATTCCTGAGCTCTCGCGCATCACAGTTATCGCGCTAGATCATAATTCGTGTGAACATCAACATTGTTATAACTTAAACAACACTTTAGTGTCGTATATAGTCAGTCGACACATTCAGTATTTATGACAATACTAAGAACGTCTTAAACGTTCATGAGAACAGTCTTTTCATATTTCATCTGTGTATTCGCTTGTTTTTTGTTTGATAATTGAATCTATATTTAACATATTTTAAAAGTTGCATTAAACTTATGTAAATGCATTCACCGTCATTGATTCTTTCCTGAGTTAGCCCCAACCACTAGGGTCATCTTGCGACAAGCCACGTTCATACGCAGTCATAATTTAAGACCTTTAATGAGCATAATAAAACAATGACAAACTTAACATGCCGGGTAGTGGGGGTGTCTGTATGAAGGGGTGGTGGTGGTGGTGGGGGAGGAATGGAGTGGGTGTGGGTGTGGGTGTGGGTGGGGGGGGGGGGCTTACCCCTCTGTCTCTAGCGAGATTTGTAGTTGTCTAGAAAAACGAATACGGTGAAAAACATATCACCCGTTAGAAGCTGGTCTGGGGAATATCCTCATCTTAGCGGGGATAATCATCAATGTCAGAATTGAAATCATCTCTCTTGTCATAAAATGTTTAATCAAGAGATTTAGTCGAGACAAGAAGCGACAGTATCAGAAATATTTGCTTTGTTGAGTTGATATTCTTTAGGATATATACTATTAACAATAGGGTTGCCAGCGTTCAATATATCATTCAGATAGCGAGAGGTGTTATTAAAGACTGCGATGTTATCTGCCTGAGTATCTGATTAAACCCAACATGAACTCTCGAATAAACCAGTCGATATAGTTGTAAAACCACCGTTTACGTTCCCAGTTAAAACCAATGTTCAAATGGCACATACTAATCATTTGCTGCAAATTGTATGGTGATTTACAAGCTTCGTAAGATACTTGGTCATAACCACTTTCATACAATCGTTTTTAACTTACAGATCGCCACTATGCTTTCGATTGTGCGGTGACAGGACAGATTGTGGACCCTATTATGAAGTCTACCTAAATCCTGAGCAGACAGTAACTTTTGATGTTTGTCTCCAATCTTGTCTTGTCGTGCTCTAAATCCACGATCATCTTCGTGTTATATCTATATTGCTTATTAATTTTGCCTAATTTGTTAGAGGATATGACCTGGAGGGGATTTCCTTATTTACACTGTATCGTTTTATTGGGATGACAATAGGAACCTGGTTTAAACCCCAGCGGTCGTTTTAACCACTGGCCGTTTCAAGGCAGTAGCCCTATTGTCAACTATGTTATGTGATTCAGGTCATTTCTTGCCTGTTATTCATTTTTGTAATTCTTGTTTGTTTCTGTGCGTGTTTTTGGTTGACTGTGGTCCTTGTATAGCGTTAACCCCGTCTCACCGTATGACGAGATTATTGGTTCGTTATTTACTGGGTTATAATAAGTGTTTAAACCGTTTATCTGTTAAGTTGTATGCTGAATTCTACAAAGTATTTAGGTGAGCAAACACTCCATTTTTATGATTTTACTATATACAACGCTAACAAATCATTATTTATGTCGTCCTAAAGTACTACATGTAATAATACATTATAACTAAAATACAGCCATTGTTCGAAACACACAAATTTCTATCCCATTATCTACATCGCGCACTGAAAGTGTGTTTCACAACTAACGTATATTTCCGTGTCTACTCTCTCCTCCTCCTCGCTCCTCCTTCTCTTCTGTGTGTCAGAGCGCGGCGCCGTTTTATATGAAAAATGCCAGACAGGTATGTGGAAACAGGTATATTAATTTCAGGCCTTTTTAGAGAATTATGCAACGTGTATGTTATCATCTTGCCTACGTAACACTTCAATACTACAATTCCTGCTCGACTTTTATATCTACTTTAACTAAAAACAATTAAAATAAATCGTTTACCTCTTCGGTTACACGCTTTACAATTCTCTACATCAACATCTCTACAATTTTTACATAATAACTCAACATTTCTTAGATCTAAAATGAGAAAAATGGTCTTATAGAAATCACAGCACCCAAATGCAACAGCAGCGTAGGTCCGCACTGCACCACAAACAAAGCAAATTAGATATACAATGAAAAGGACAATACACAACACAACAATATAAGGCCTACTGCTTAAACTCGATTGTAAAGTTCTCCGCCCATGTTTTGTTTCATGAGCATGTTTATGTTTATTTAAATCGAAATCAATACACAACAATAGATGTTTACGATTCACGCACTGCAATATCCGTGAAAAGCGAGAATAATATTTTATTTGATGACGTAGAAAACTTTGGACAGGTAAATTAATCCAAATGGTAAATGTTTTATCAATTATCTGGCAATAGTTGTGCAGCTTTACAATTCAGATTTACCTCATTTCCCCGTGCAGTCACGCAGTGGTAAAAGTAGTATCTACGTCATGCAAATAATACTAATACATACAACTTAGTAGCGGTTTTACACATATGGTTCTCTTCGGGACTATCAAAAAATGTTCATATGATGTTTAAGAGTTAAATTTCTTAATTGATAATACTACAAAAAGGGTGGCCATTCAGCTTTAAATGTACATAACCTCGCTATTATCCTGTATTCAGCGCTCAAATTGACAAGACAGCGTAAATAAAAGTTAATCCCATCAAAAGGAAATCTCTAAACCATATGTACATATTACACCTATAAATCCTCATTCGGCAACCTTGTTCCAGGTTTCTTCTAATTATTATACCAATATTTCTAATAACGTCTCAACAGTTGTAATAACTCCTCTTGGATCACCGGTTTTGAGGAAATGTCACATAAAATCTCCTTTCAAAAATCGTCTAGCTCAATCAAGACGCAGGTGTTTTCCTATGTAAGAAAGTGCAATTTTAAGAGGTGCAGTTGTTGCAATTCTGTATCTTGCAAGTCCACCAGTAAATCAGCTGTTAATGGTTGAATGTTTTTCTAGCTTCAAATGTTGATTGACGTACATCCTACGTCATTTAAATGCACCAGTTTGTGGTGTACATAAATTATGTTGGACAAACAGGCCGATCTTTAAAAGGTCGATTTCGTGTACATAAATATAATGCGGGTAATCCCGAAGAGTTAAAAAAAATAATCTTGAACCAACACGTCGTCAGTCAGGTGACAGTTTCAGTAATATCACTGTTCAACCTAGTGTATATATAACGAATGATAATGATGCTTCTAAAAACTTAAAATAAAAGCTAGACATATTGCAGAACTGAAGTGGATGAAAAACTTGCCGACGCCATATCCACTGGGCCTTAATGATAATATTTATCAACAAAGAAGTATTTCAAAAGAGCCTAATATTGACATTTTTTTTAAATTTTATTTTCTGTTCGGAAACGTAAATCTAGGTCTCGTGGTCGTAGACGTAATGATAACATCAAACGGAAATCGCGTGTAACCATGTTAGTCGCTGATTTTCATACTGTTTTTAAACAGTCTGGAAAGCACTTAGGTTTTCACGTCTCACCTCTTTGTCCATTTATTCACTTAAAGTGTTCGTCGAGGAAGCAGACACATTTTTTATACATACAGATCCTTTGCATAATACTGCTTCCATAATTTAAAGCTACACACAACATATTCTTCGACCCCATATCGTCAAGAGTCTGATCACTACAGACTTTTTCTAAAAGTACTATGTCTTAATAAGGGTACTGAATTGATTTTATTGACATACCAAGAACTTTTCGAGATACTTATGTTGGTTCTATTCCTAAGTATCAAAGAAAAAATCCGAAAGTCTTCTAACCCTGATCGTAACCTTGATCTTCTTTCCAAATATAAAAGTAATTTAAGGACTCTTCTGCGACAAGGACTATCACAACCTGACTTCTATGGTGATGTGATTTATAAACTTCGTAAGATTCTTGGTCATGATCACTTTCATACTACCTTTGTTAAATAATTAACAATGTCAAAATTAAAATCATCTCTCTTGTCATAGATTTTGCTAATTATTTCACCATTTTCAATCGAGAGATCTAAATCAAGAAAAGAAGCGTTATTATCAGATATATTAGCTTTGTTAAGCTGAAGTTCTTTAGGATAAATATTACTAACCATACTTGGAAAGAAAGAGTTGTCAATGTTCAGTATGTCATCCAGAGGTGTCAATAAAGGCTTCAATAACATCTGCCTGGGTATCTGGTGAAAGACTCAACATGAAATCTCTTTCATAGAAAAATAAAAACAAATCTGCGACAAGTGGTGCACAGCTCGTACCCATAGGGATACCATATGGATACCAACAATTTGTCTATAAACGGTGGACACAGAGTGTAACCGAAGAGGTGAAAGATTTATTTTAAAAGTTTTAACTAATAGACTCATGTTTTTTTTGGATTGTAATACCATTATGTGAAAAGCGAAATAATGGCCAATTAGTATTTATAAGAGAACTTGAACACTATCTTGATCAAGCTTTTCATATGTACTGTGTTGGCATTACATGAACAATAACTATTAACAGAAGGAGGTGCTCGAATCCTCGACAAACCAAACATTTAAGCTTCTATATTCCTTTTTTCAAAACGCTTTACTGACATTTAACTTTTGCATTCTTTGGAGCATAATGTAATAGATAGAGTATGGTTTCATTGAGTTGGTTCATTTAAACACCGAGATGGGCGAAGCCCATCGAGGTGTTTAAATTAACCAACGAGATGAAACCATACTCTATTTGTTTTGTAAAACCTTTGCGAAATTTTATTATCGTAACCCCGATCTTCTTTCCAAATATAAAAGTAATTTAAGAACCCTTCTGCGACAAGGACTATCACAACCTGACTTCTATGGTGACGTGATTTACAAACTTCGTAAGATCCTTGGTCATGATCACTTTTATACTATCTTTGTTAAACTTGTTAAAAGGTTTATCAAAAGAGGTTATGCCCCTATCATTTTGAAACACACTGCATGACTGGTGGTGGAAGCATTTACAGTTCGCCACTATGCTTTCCTCTTTAATTGTGCGATGATCGGACAGGCTGTGGACCCTATGATGACGTCTACCTAAAGCCCAAAAGGACGGTGCCGTTTGATTTTTTGTCTGCAATCTTGTCTTGTTGAGCATCTTTGTGTTTTACTTATATTGCCTATTAATGCTGCCTTGTTGGTTAGAGAATAGTTCATGGCGGGGATTTCTTTATTTACACTGTCCCGTTTTATTGGGTTGACAGCAGGCTATTATTTTTTTTGTGTTTTTTTTTAAATTATATATACACGAGCATCTTTGTGTTTTACTTATATTGCCTATTAATGCTGCCTTGTTGGTTAGGGAATAGTTCATGGCGGGGATTTCTTTATTTACACTGTCCCATTTTATTGGGTTGACAGTAGGATAAGTTTTAGGTTTGGTGCACCCTAACCTGGTTTAAACCCCGGGCCAGCGGCCTTTTTTGCCACTGACCGTTCCAAGGCGGTAGCCCTATTGTCAACCCTTTTGTGTTTATGATGTATTATGTGGCATTTTATTCATCTTTAAATTTGTTCTTTGTTTCTGTGTGTGTTTGTGGTTGACTGTCGTCCTTGAATGCTGTTTTTCCTGTTCAATTTATATATCTATATTTAGAATGGGATTGACAGTTTTTCATTAGTAGTTTCCTTATACTATTTGAAAGATACAAAATCCCTAAAACATTAAAAAAAATATTTACACGTCAGATTACAGTTCAAGTCTCCAATTACCATGTACTTATCATTTTCTGTAATGCATTTATCCAAAAGTAGATAAAAAGTTGACAACAGGGGTACCGCAGTGGAACGGTCAGTGAACAAGGCCTCTTTAAACCAGGTTCGAGAGTAAACCAAATATCAGCCTTACCCTATTGACAGTGTAAATAAACAAAATCTAGCCATTATACATACTGTAATAAACTAGGCAACATTAATAGGCAAAACACAAAGATGATCATGTATATATGAATATAAATTGGCATTTATTTATTCTTGCAGTTGTTGTTTGTTTCCATGCGTGTTTTTGGTTGACTGTGGTTCTTGAATGCTACATTTCTTGCTCGACTTTTATATCCAATTTTAGCATTTGGGGAAACAAAGTGTCACTTTAAAGGAACACAAACACGGTACTCTTGTTTCCTATCCCCCCCCCCCCCCACCCCCAACCCCCACTCCGCCCCCACAATAATTGGATGATTTTAAAATCATATTAAACAATTTCAACCAAATCAGTTTAAACCAAATTAGATTATTGCATTTAAGAGTTAAATGAATCATTAGTTGGCAAACAAGAAGAAAACATGCAGCCCAATTGTACATGGTGATACTGAATACATAATTCAAGGTACAATACATACTTTTAAAGAATTTCGGACGGGCTCTTACATAAATTCAGTGCTCGAAGGGGCACCCTGGCCTTCCTCTCCACCATAGAAAGCTGGAAAGTCGCCATATGACCTGTTGGTGCGACTATAAAATCCAATTCAATCAATTGTTCATTCAGACGCACTATAAAATCACACAACCGAAAATAATTGAGTAAAATTAACTACTTGCCTAAGCGGGCGGCGGGAATATAAACATTTGGAATGTAAACACAGCATACAAAAGAGTAAATGAGAAATTTAGAAATTGCCGAACACGATAAATACAAACACATCAGTCTCGGTTTAATTGAGACTGTCCATGAACGGTAGTGAAACATGCTTGCTACCATTTACGTCCTCTATCCCCGGGTTGAGCAGAACTCAATATTTAAAATGTCAACAGTACAACAAATTGAGCCACCCCAAAGATGGTATTCATATAACGGTGAACATGGAACCTTCAATGACGTATTTTCATACCATTCCATGGTCAGCCGCGCATGGTCCCAGTTTCTAACAAAATGCTTTGCCCTAAACGAGAAAACAATGGCCGAAATAAACAAAATGGGATTTAGTAGGGAGCATTATACTATACTCACCAAAATAAAATAGTACCCCCTTTTTTGCTGGTATTCTCATATGATAGTTTTGAGGCCGTAGCACAGCCTGAACAGCGCTTTTATTAAACAATGTTTTATGTTTTTCACTTCACTGAGTACTAAATATTACTTTAAACAGTTTAACATTTTGCCAAGTAATACTCTTTTAGGGATGCTATGGAAACCTTAAAGGGAGGTAATTTGATGATTTTTGATAATCAAAATCTGTTACCTACACAATCGGTGTTGTGTTTTTCTGTGATTTGTTTTTTTCGAAAGCAAATATAGAGAATATTGTCTTGGACAAATTGAGGTATTTTTTTTGTAGATTTTGTGTGTTTTTACCAAAAATGCATGGTTTAAGGAAAAGTGGGATAACTCCCTTCTGTAATGAACTTTTCAAAAAATATTTTGTTTGGATTATTGGTGGTGGTAGATCTAATTATTCTATATACATCATTTATTATTTCCTTTTTGTTGGCTATATAATAAGGGTAAGAAAAAGGGTTACTTTTTATTTTTGCTCAGTTTATATCGATATAAGAGTGTCGTGTGACTCTATAAAGCTACAGACGCTATGCTTAAACTAGTACTTACTCATGGATATAATACGAGTCACGGGTGAAGAAGTTCCAATTCGACGAGAAGACAAAAGCCGATATTTAGGCAAGAATCGATGCGAAAATTTCACATTTTATCTAGCCTTCGTACAGGTAACTTCGATCAACATACGGCTTTCGGTTATATTTCATAATTTTGTTTTGGCCGGAACGGGATTTGAACCAGTAACGTTCGCTTTTATTTGTTCTTGTTCATGTAGGTATAACCACTCGGTCACGGATATTTGTTCAGACACGCACACAATCTTATCAAGCGCAAATTAAAAGATCGAGATAAAGTTGTTTTTAGAAGGAATCCCAGTTTTAATTTGATAAAATATAGTACATATATTACATCACGCAAGGTTAATTTACATGTGCGACATTATGTACTATATACTGATACGTCTTGAGGTGTGTTCAGATATGTTATTTTGCATTGTAATACATTGGTATTAAACATACTATGTTTTCAAGAAGTCCATGTAGTTCAGTGGCTAGAACGGCAGTATGTAACTGAATATAAATCGTTTTCTTCTTCGTAGGCGTGTCTTTCTTTGTAACCTCATGTTCAACAGCTCATGGCGAAATCTGGTATTTAAGCGATCATTTCGAGTATTGCACATCTTGTCTGTACATAGGTAGCATTAAAATATGCAAAAAAAAGTTTGCCTGTCTCGGGACTTGAACACGATGTTTCTAATTTATATATCAACAAAGACAAATGCATATAAAGATAACTTCAATAATATGTTATTTAAGCAAAAATGGGTATCCTATAAATACAGTAACAGTTGGAACTTATTTTATATACTACATCGTATCAAACAACAACTAAATAAATAAATTGAATAAATTATAACACAGTCGTATATACAACGTAAAACAATAAATTGATAGCAAACAGCATAGAACTAACTCCCAATATATAACCAACAAGGTAAACATTCTTTTATAAAAAATAAATTTGATATTTATAAAAACAATCAACATATTCATAAGCATACGCCTACATAAATACATATAATCGATAATCATCAAAGTGAATGAACCATACATATGTCATCTCGACCGACCACCACATACATTAGACTGGCGTCATAGAAGTCTAATGAACTGTTCATGTGTCTTCTCAATCGTCCACCACATACATAAATGGGTCTGGCGTCGTAGAAGTATAATGTACTTGCCATTTCAACAGACCACCACATACATATATGGGTCTGGCGTCATAGACGTGCAACGGACCAAACTGTTGTCATCTCGACCATACACCACAGACATCCATAGCCTCATTCAAGCGTAATGAATAGTAGATTTGCAATCGCGACTGACCACCACAGATATATATTGGTTATGCGTCATAGAAGTTTAATGAACAGTTTATTTATTATCTCAACCGTCCACCACATATATATATGATTTTTTCTTCGCCAATCATCTCCCACAGAAATCAATGGGGTTTGCTTCATAGATGTGTAATGAACTCTGCATTTACCATCTCGACAGACCACGACATACATAGATTGGGTTTGCGTCATAGAAGTGTTACGAACTGCGCATTTACCATCTCGACAGACCACCACATACATATATGGGGTTTGCGTCATAGAAGGTATTATGAACGGTCGACAGACCGCCGCATACATATATGGGATTTGCGTCACAGAAATATAATAACCTGTACATTTACCATCTCGACAGACCACCACATACGTAGATTGGGTTTGAGTCATAGAAGTGTTATGAACTGCGCATTTACCATATCGACAGACCACCACAAACATATATGGGGTTTAGATCATAGGGTTATGAACTATGCATTTACCATCTCGACAGACCACAACATACATATACGGGGTTTGCGTCATAGAAGGTTTTATGAATGGTGCATTTACCATCTCGACAGACCACCACATTAGCTCTATGGGGTTTGCGTTATTAGAAGGTTTTATGAACGGTGCATTAACCATCTCGACAGACCACCACATAATATATGGGGTTTGCGTCACAGAAATATAATGAACTGTGCATTTACCATCTCGACAGACCACCATATACATATATGGGGTTTGCGTCATAGAAATATAAAGAACTGTGCATTTGCCATCTCGACAGACCACATACATATATGAGTTTTACCCGTGGTTTTTATCGGTTATTATGTTAACATTTGTTCCCAGTTCCAACCCAGCTATAATCCTATTTTCTCTCGGCAGCTATTTTACGCTTGCGTAAAACTTTGCTTGTTTATAATTGTATGCACATACACAAGTCGAGCAGGACATGTACACTGTGTACATATAAAAACGCAACATTTTTGATTATCGATTATTTTCAGTCCGCTGTTGTTTTTTTTCTTCTTCAAATCAAGATTGTATTTTATGTTAGTACGTAAGACTCTTTGTCCCAAAGGTTAACATAGGCGATAAACAGTTGCATAATATGTGCTCTACTTCTTTCAGTTAAAACACATTTTGCACGACGATCTATCTCTAGATATTCAAACATACAAAACGTTTTAAAATCAGTCACAGAACATCGTCATCCCACAAAAGCACGCATTGAAAACAAACAATACTTACTTACTTAAATAGAAACAAAGAATGCAGCAGGCAAGTGGCAAAAAACAGGTTCTAGGGTGACCAAAACCTATTCTTATCCATTTGCTATCCCATTTAAATCTTACCCATTGTCATCACAGTTAAACGAGATAGTGCCAGTAAAGAAATCCCTACCAGACCACAGGTACCGGTTTAAAAAAAAAAAAAAAGAAAAAAAAAGTTATATTCTATTAAATACTGTATTTAATAGAATATAACTTTTTTTTTTTTTTTTTTTTTTTTTAAACCGGTACCTGTGTACCAGACTATATCATCTATGCCTATTTTGACAGCATTAATAGGCGATATAAGTAAACCACAAAGATGATCTGTAATATATGAATATAAAAACAAAAACATAGAAAGCCACACAGTAAGTAAGCAGTTCCTAAACAGAAGTAAGAGCAACACGATAATAAACCACGACAAGCCAACATTAAAGACAAACATAATCGTTACCTCATAATTAGGTAGACGTCATCATAGACGTCAGAATTGCGGAGATGGAAACATAGTGCAATTATATTGGAGAGTCTGAAAGCGGCGCGGTCAGGATGGAGATATAATGCACCGGCAAAACAGGAGAGAGGAGACATTGGGGAAATAGATGGGAGAATGTGGGGATAATATGACTGATATTCCCATTCCTGTACCGGTAGTACAGGAAATGTTATCATTGTTGACCAACAGATTGATATCAATCGCGACTTTTGACATATCGCCTATACGACAATAAGAAACGACATCGCGAAACTAAGACAACTCTCATTGACGCGTGGTGTTGTCGCGTAGTATTTTCGTAATGCCGCATCTCAGTGTCATATTGCCATAGGCGTAGGAGCTGGGGTGGGGTGAGGTGGGGTGGGGTGGGGGTGCGTGGGGCGGGGATGGGGCCCCCAATGTTTAGAGTGCTTTCCCACCACCGCCCAAAATGTTGAGGGGGTAAAAATGGTTTGCGTTCAGAAAAATGCTTTTTTCGCTATATAATGGTGTCTGTTGTGGTGTAAATGAGCTTAAATAACGTTTTTGGTGTTTTTTTTGCTTGCTTGTCAAATATTTTGTCAAAAAGTTTGGTCCCCCAATATTTGAAACATACAGTTTTGTGCTTTTTTGGCTTGTCAATCTTTTTCCTCAGAAATTTAGCCCCCCAAATAATTGAAACGTTCCTACGCCTATGAGTGTCACGATGTCGCGTTATCGGGTTGACGTATCCTTCGCTTATTTCCCTCCAGGTTGACGAGTGAGAAATAATACCAGTCTTTTTATCAGAAGAAGAGGACCTCGTAGACATAAGAATGCGAAATTTGGTAGACGAAACAGCAACTTCCTTCTGTTAACATGTGTTTCTTCCTTGTTCACAACAACAAATTCCTTAACGTTCATTGTGAAGAGTCCCCACATGATTGCCGTACACTCCATCAAGGCGGCTATCAGGGCAAAGAAGGTACAGTTTAATAAACAGATGCTAATTCTTTTCGGAAATGACCAGTTTCTCTCGGAGAATGATAAAAATGCCCCGAAAGCATACATAAAGGCAAATGTTCCACCAATGAAACCTGTCAAAATGTTTAACGCTAATGGCTTGCATAATTTGAAAACGAACATTAGGACAACGCTTAAAAGGCTTAAAGGCATGAGTGTTGCACTAACTATGGACAGGCAAAGCACCACTTTGCAATAAAATGGAACACCTGCGAAAATCAGCACATGTGTTTGTCCAACAAACCATCGCTTTCTTTGGCGAATGAAGTCCATAATCGTAAAAGGACTCTTTTCTTTCAGTTCTCCGGGAATAAAATCGAAGCTGTAGCCTTTGTGCCAAGCGCATAAGGCAAAGTAACAATCTTCTGCTATACTTCCCTTTGGTCCAAAATCCAGACCAATGTCCATTTCTACAGAATTACGTAGGACAATATATGATCCCTTAAGTCCAAATGCCGGTCTATGCAATGTTGCAAACATGAACCGAAAGACACCATAATCAAAAGCCAATCGGATACAATCGGCCATTGTTGTAAACCAATTCTGTATGACATCTCCATTCGCGTAACTTATGGCTCCCTGCCCTATATCGTACTTATTTGCCGTAATGAAGTCAAGAATACCAAACAACGCTGGCTCCGAGAGTTGGGTCTCCTCATCTAGGTGAACTATCCAATCATTCTTCGCCAATTTATTTACTTCCTTTTCAAGGCAGTAATTCAAAGCGCGCGCTTTGTACAATGTGTTATTTTTAGTTATGTAGCTCGCTGGCACAACTAGTTCTCTAACAGAACTATCGTTATCTGGGTAGTTTATAGGTTTGTCTGATACGATTTCAATCACAACGTTGTATAACCCAATTGACTCACACATAGTTTTGTTAAATAATACATTGCGTATCACCAATTTCGGGAAATCTCCACGTGTGACTACACGGAAGCAAATAAATGGCGCCTGTGATGGCGGATGCATTGGCTTTGTTACCTTATCATACGGATTGTGTAAAATCAGTCCAAAACAGTTTGCCATAGCTGCCGGAAGTGATAAATACGGCACACTGCACAAGAAGTACATGGCTATTGCAATATAAACTCCGTATTCTTCAAATGCATCGATATTGCAACTAAAATTGCTATTCACCCAAATGAAGTAGGCGATAAATCCGAAAAAAGTTATAACGACACTTGCGTGCTGCGTGCGCAGTTTCCATTGTGTGGAATCTAGAATTAAAAACAAGCAAACACTGAGTAAACATAAAAACGTAATGTATATAATATATCTTATATTAGACAACAAACTATCCTTGATAAACTATCCTTGATATATATATATTATATATTTAGGTAATATTACTAACGAATCATTACATATTGAATACATTGATATTTGGGTAGATTATTTGGTAAAGATTCATCGAGTCAAACATGAAGAGGTTTTCCACGAAAATATAATTAATCCTGGTAAAGTATCCATTGATCTTTCACTTGAATGTCATTGTAATTTTCGTTTGAAATGCAATCAAATTGTATAAGTATAGCTAAATGTTAATTATATATTTGTTCAATTCAATCAAATGCTTTTTAAAAAACATTATATTTAAAAATCTTCAACCTGGGGATTTCAAAACTGGATTTAATATGTATTATTATTTAGAATGGCTACAAGTTGTCTACCTTTTTTATACGCGTCCACTGGCATCTTGACACTTGTCTCAAGCTTATCCCCCATACTTTCTGGAAGGAAAACACACACTAGAGGTTTTACCTATATATATATATATTTTTTTTTTAATTTCGATTACCAAATGAATGGTAATCCATTTATTCACCCCGTAATAGGTTTGTGAGGGTCGGGGTGGGCCACCCCTCAACAAACCGTACAGATATGTATGTAATATGCATCATATTTATATATAAACAGTTTTCACATATACTTACATACAAAAATGCATATCATAATTAGAAGCTGTATAAATAGGGATTTTTTTTTTAAAACATCTTTACAATTTCAAAAGAAGATTTAAAATACACATTTCTGAAAGAGGGACACCGAGGATCTTTCAAAAGTTTTATTTACAAATAAACCAGATTGCTGTATGTCCCTTTTACACTTGAAAGCGGAAAAAAATTATAATTGTCAAGATATTTATTTTGCTACTTTAATACCCCTTCAATGATAATTGTAAAGATGTTGTTTTTTTTTTTTGTTTTTTTTTTAAAACCCAGCATATATATTTTACCTAACAAATGATTTAACATAGATAAGTGCAAAGATAAAATAATCAAGTACGAATGTTTCAGTTTGTATACAAATCCACAAACTATCTCTGCTGAGTTTTACTATAGTTGATTGTGTGAAAAAAATGCTGTTATAAAAAATAAAAATATATAAAGAAAAGACAAGATCTATCTATGGAGGTGTGACTCTTCATTATTCAGTGGGAACAGCGGGGAACATAAGTTAGCTTGGGAACTTTTTTTTTTTTTTTTTCTGTATCAAAGATTAGAAGAAAAAAATAAAAATAAGGTAGATGTGTTGCACAGTGTAACTTAATAATTAAGACAAAAACTAATTAAGTAGCGATTTATAAGTCGACCAAGGTTTTTCAAATTTATCAAATGCAATACTTTTAATTGCATTTATTTTTTCAGTTTGATATATGTATTTAATTTGTGGTTTGAAATTAATGAACAGTGGCAATCTTCCATCTAACTTACATTTATATATGAAGTATTTTGCATGCAAAATTAATTTATTTAAAACAATATCATATTGACTAGACCCAAATATGATTTCTTTTATAGTCCATTCCGGTTGGATTATTATATTATTATCATTGCAAGTAATCTTAAAAATATCCCAAAATGTTTTAATATATTTACATTCCCAAAATAAATGTGTAATGGTTTCTGGAGACTCAGTACAAAAGCTACAAGAATTATCATTTTTTATCTTCATTTTTGTCAAAAGGATGTTTGTAGCAGTAATTCTATGGTTTATTTTTGCCTGAAACCATTGTAACCTGGTGTCTTTTGTACATTTGATAGGTATTTTGAATAAGTCCTACCATTCTCTGTCTATATTTAAACCATATTGCCCCCATTTGGCTATAGATGTTGGATGTACATTTGATTTATTAAGTATATCATAAATGGAACGACAGCCTTTCTGTGAGCTTGTTATAAGGGACACTACTGATGGGCAAACTGGATTTTCTAAATTAATGGCAAGATGAGAGAAATTTTGTTTTTGAAGGTAGTCCCGTATTGCTGCAGTCATACCTTCATATTCTAAAAAATGTGACTTTGCAGCAAACTTTTCGATAAATAGTGTAAAAGAGAGAAGATTACCACTGTTATCCATTATATCATTAATAAATAAAATACCTTTATCATACCATCTTTTATAAAAAGCACATGATCTTCCAATCTTAATGTTATTATTGTACCATAATGGTTGTGTTAAGAAATCTTTCCATGACCGTGATTTTTTAACATCTAGTAAGATGTTAAGACTTGTGTAAACATCCTTCCAGAAAGGATTGCCTATTTCTTGCACGTTTTTCTTAACATACTCATTACCGAAAAATAGCATATTGGTGGTGAATGGGTACATATGTTTATGGATTTCCATACATTTTTTGTTTCCAATCAAAAGTCTTCTAATCCATGTTAATTTCAGAGAATATATGAACTGTTTAATATTGATCATTCTAAGTCCACCATAATCATAGTCTTGAGTTACAACAGATCTCTTAATTTTGTCTGGGTGGTTATTCCAGAGGAAATTAAAACACATTTTTTGCAACAGTGTGACCTGTTCCTCAGGTGGATTAGGTAATGATGAAAATAAATGATTTAACTTTGGTAGAGCTAAGCTTTTTATAACAGTGATTTTTCCAAAAGGTGTGAGGATTCTTTTTGACCAGGACATTAGTAATGATTTAATTTCGTTTATTTTCCTATCATAATTTAAGGCAATCACATTCCTTAAATTTGTTGACATTGTTATTCCTAAGATCAAAAATTCACCCTGATTCCAGTTAAGATCTGTATCTGTGCATAATTTTATATTTGAACCTTTGTTTTTCCCAAACCATATAACTCTGGTTTTATCAACATTAACATTAAAACCTGAAATATCTCCATAGAATTTTAAAACAATTAGAGCATGTTTAAGGGATTTTTCGGTGCCGTCTAATATAAGAGAGGTGTCATCGGCATATTGAGAAATTAAATATTCAGTATCTCCTACTTTAACTCCTTTAATCTCTTTATTTGTCCGGACCAGTACAGCCAATATTTCGACACACAGAATAAAAATGTATGGGGAGAGCGGATCTCCCTGTCGGCAGCTTCGGTGAATAAAAAACCACTCTGACAGATGGCCGTTAACTAAAATGCAAGATTTAATGTTTGTGTAAAAGACTTTTATCCACTTTCTTATACCTTGTCCTAACTGAAAAAAGGTTAAAACCTCCTCAATAAAAGACCAGGAAAGAGTATCAAAGGCTTTTTCAAAATCTGCAATAAGTAATAATCCTGGTATATCATTCTTCTCGGTATAATAAAACAAATCATAAATGGTACGAGTATTTTCACCTATATATCTCCCTGCCAGAAAGCCAGTCTGGTCATCATTTATTAGAAAGGGAAGTACTTGTTTTAAACGCTGTGCAATGCATGCTGATGCTAATTTATACGAACAATTTAATAAAGATATTGGTCTCCAGTTTTTTAAATAATGTCTATCTTTGTTTGTCTTTGGTATACATGTTATAATTCCCTCCTTTTGTGTGATTGATAATTCACCTTTCAAAAAACCATGGTTAATGGATCTCAAGAGGAAAATTCCTATATCTATCCAGAAAAACTTATAAAATTCCATGGTGTAACCACTAGAGCCAGGGCTCTTAAGATTTTTTGCCTTTTTTAAACAAAATAATAGTTCATGTAATTCTATTGGGCCTTCTAAATTTTGTTGTTGCTCTCTAGTTAGCTTGGGTATAGGAAAATCTCTAAACAATTCATTTAAATTTATATTTTTTACTGGTTTGTGTGAATACAAGGAATAATAAAAGTTTCTAGTTTCTTTTAAAATATTTCCTTCATTTGAAATTAGGGATGGTATACATTTACTTACAAAATTCCTGTTTTCTAAATTACAAAAATATTTAGTTACTTTCTCTCCTTTATCTAACCATTTGGCTTTTGACCTTACCTTAAATCCATCCATTTTTTTTTGTCGCAATTCAAACAAACTTTTTCTTTTGCTTTCTAAGCTTATTAAATCAATATCTAAACATTTTTCTAGCATCTCTATTTCTTGTAGTAGTTTTGCTTCAGTTTTATCTTCTTTTTTTTTAAGAAATGATGAGTAGGATATTGTTTTTCCTCTAATCTCCATCAATAATGTTTCGAGAAAGAGCTGATCGTCAATGTCCAATATTAAATCTTGACAAGGTATGTCTTTAATTTGTAAATTTATATTTTGATTATTTGTTGCGTATTGATTTTTTGTATTTTGGATTACTTTTTTAATTTCATCAACATAAGTATTGTCTTTAAGGAGAGAATTGTTAAATTTCCAGTAAGATCTCCCCTTTTTGAACTTTCCAAATACAAATGATGTAGTAATTATTGAATGATCGGTTCGATACCCAGGTAAAATGGTACTATCTTCAATGTCAGTAAATAGATGTTCAGATATTAAAAAGAAATCTAGTCTAGCCATTTTATTTGTTAGTTACTTATAGCACATACACATTTCTTAAGTTGCATACATATGGTGACATGATACAAACACGGTAGATGATCACACATTAGTTTGTTTCAGTCACATACGAGGGGCGCGGTAAGCGTTCTGTAAATAATATTCAGAACAATTATGCGCTTACAATTAACAGGTATGATAATAATTTATATGCATTTATTCTAGTTACATATATAACATCTGTATTTCATTTATTCTGCTTTGTATGTGTTGTTCGGTATAAGTCTGGATACATCTTGAAGTGTCTCTAATTATGTTTCCCCCCCCCCCCACCCCCCACACCTCCAGTCGGTGATGGGGTGATAAGAATCAACCGACTGCTCGTTACTAGCAGAGGGGTAGGACTCCCACGAAAAGTAGCCAACCTGTTGATCGTGGGTGGCGACCCGTGTCGTTGGAGAAGGGAATCCTGGTGGTTGAGTGACGTGGAGATCTGGTAGTTATCTCCGCGTTACAACACACCACTTTGCTCCGGACTTCAACTAGACGGGCGGTCAGATTAGCCCGATCTGATCAATCGGTTTGTCACGCAAGCTATACGGGATCCTAGCTTCTTGTTTAATTCACTAGATCTTTCTCAATATCTCTCGTTTAATATCTTATTCCCCTTTTATTTTGTCCTCTTTAAACATAAAGTAAAAGGACCCTTTATGGCGGTGGCGCTAGGACAAATCATGTATTGCTGAACGCTATATGCCTATACTCGTGCCACTTTTAAGCGGAACATAAGTGCAGCTCTTGGACGTTTTAGTTAAGAGGTTATGTCCGCTTGGTGGTATGGGGGTCTGATGCGTTAGTTTTATATGATTATTCTCTTCACGTATTCTTGGCATTTATCTGTCGGATATCCACAGCAGATGTCCCCTTGTTGGGCTCCGAGGTGAGTGAGAAGCGTGGAGAATGAATATCAATTCCCCATTATGGCACCAAAACACGCACACACAACTACTCATACTCCTAAACGATCTCGAGAAGAGTCCGAATCTGAATCTGATGAGGATATTTCTCATTTAAATTGGGCTCGTTTTTGAATATTATTGCTCTAGATGATGACAAAGCTATCACTAGACTCTCTCCTTTTGCCATCTCCAAGGCTTTATTTGGCATCGCCGGTTAGCCAAGGAGTGTCAAAAAACTCAGCAATGGAAAACTTGCTGAGTTTGCAAAAAATCACACTCTGACAATCTCCTTAAAATTCAAACTTTCGTAAACATCCGTGTTGAGGTTATTCCTCACATTTATCTCAATTTTTCAAAGGGCAGGTACGCTCCAGGGAACTGGAGCACTGCACTCTTGAAGAAATAACTCATAATCTTAAATCTCAAGGTGTGACTGAGGTAACGCGCATCAGTACGAGGTGGAGTGGCAAACTCACTCCTACAAATACTTTTGTGCTTACTTTCAGCACACCTAATCTTCCAAAGATCATCAAGATATATCATTCTACCAGCTGACCCCTTTATTCCAAACCCTCTTCGATGTTTTAACTGTCACCTCTTTGGTCATCATAGAGAAAGATGCAAGCGAGCTGCTCCTGTCTGTGCTCTATATCCTCAACAACTCCTACACCTAATGCATCTACTTCATCTATTTCGAACCAAATCCGACGAACTCTTTCAAAGGTTCGTCAAATCCGACGAACTCTCCCACCAAGCAGAACTGCTGCCACGGACGGGACAGCAAGAAAAAAGAAAACTCCCGGGTTAGCGAAGCAGTCAAGAGGATCTGATGATCCGATTGTACTGCACAACATATTTGGAGATGGAGGTTGATGATCCAGCAAGTCTGGAACTCCCAAAGTCTCCAAAGTCTCCAAGGTCTGCCAACCCCAAAGGCCGTAAACCTGTACTTCCGCCTTAGTGACATCAAAATCAAATAAGGGCATTCAATGGAACTGCCGAGGTTTAAAACTCAATTATGATGAAATAAACTTTCTTTTAAATAAACACAACCCTGTTGCATTTTGTCTACAAGAAACTTTCTTGAAGACAAGTGATACGATATCGTTTAAAAACTATTCATTGTATAACTATATTTGTGATACAGGTGATAAAACTTCTGGAGGAGTTTCGATGCTTGTGAATCGAAACATTCCTCACAGAACTGTTGCGTTGAAAACTGGTTTGCAGACTGTTGCGGTCAGTGTTACGATGCACAGAGTTATAACAATATGCTCCTTATATTTACTGCCCAGTTCTTCACTAGACCTTAAAGATCTTAATCACCTAGTTGAACAATTACCATCACCTTGTATACTCTTGGGTGATTTTAATGCATACAACTACATTTGGGGTTGTAAGGATATAAACGATACAGGCAAGAAAGTTGAGGATTTCTGAGCCAAAAATAATTTGTGTCTTTTTAATGATAACAAATCACATACTTATTTACATGCAGCTGCAGGCTCTCATTCTTCCATTTATTTAACAATATGCGATCCAACGTTCTTGATGGATTTTTCGTGGAGTGTTGGTGACGATCTATGAGGAAGTGACCACTTCCCCTTATTTTTTGAAAATATCGGCCCTCCACTTCCCGAAAAAACGCAACGATGGAAACTTCGCAAAGTTGATTGGGATACGTTCCAACCTCTTTGTGAGGAACAATTAAAGCCTTCCGTTTTCGAGGATGTCGAAGACGCAACTGCTCTTTTTACCAAAACCCTTCATGATATAGCTGATCAAACTATTCCAAAAACCTCGGCAAATCCAAAACGCCCACATACACCATGGTACGATGATGACTGCAAAAAGGCAGTCAGCGATCGTAAAGCTGCTTTGAATGCTTTTAACTTGCGGCCAACTCAACATAATTTAGATATTTTTAGAGTTTTCGTGCGGAAGCCCGTCGTACTATTAAGGATAGCAAGAGGAAATCCCTGAGATCTTATGTATCTAGGCTGAACTCTCGCTCATCTCTTAAGAAGACGTGAGACATGGTCCGGAAAATAAACGGTAAAGGTAATTCTAGTTGTGTAAATCATCTTAAAACTGATAATGAGGATATTACATATGTCAAAGATATTACGAACACTTTGGCAGAAACCTTTTCTAAAAACTCTTCTTCTGAAAATTGTAAACCAAATTTTCTAAAAAATAAGAAACTAAAAGAACAGAAGAAGCTGAATTTCAAGTCGAAAAATTTGGAGAAATACAATAAACTGTTTACTCTCAAAGAACTTCGAGAATCCCTTAAAAAGGCTCATGTTATATCAGCTGGTCCTGATGATATCCATTATCAATTATTAAAACATTTACCTGAATCCTGTCTCTCTACACTTTTTGATATATTTAATAAGGTTTGGCTGACAGGAAACTTCCCCGATTCTTGGCGGGAAGCAATCGATATTCCAGTCCCCAAACCTGTGAAAATGATCATACGGACCCAATAAATTATCGCCCTGTTGCTTTAACGAGTTGTATATGTAAATCCATGGAACGAATGATTAATGAGAGACTCGTTTGGTACATGGAATCCAACAAGCTGATAACAAAGTATCAAAGTGGATTCAGGCGCCAACGAGGCACAACAGACAATCTCATTTGATTTGAATCATTTATTAGGGAAGCTTTCGTAAAGAAAGAACATCTACAGTAGTCGCTGTATTTTTTGACTTGGAGAAAGCTTATGATACTGCATGGAAGTACGGTATCATGAATGATCTTTATGACCTTAATTGGTCTTAGAGGCCGATTATCAATTTTTATAGAGAATTTCTTAGATGATAGACAGTTTCGTGTCCGAATGGGTTCAACCCTCTCTGACATCTATAAACAGGAGATGGGTGTGCCACAGGGCATCATACTCTCTGTCACCCTTTTTGATATAAAAATTAACAGTATAGTTAAATGCATCAATGCTGGTGTGGATTGCTCTCTATATGTTGACGACTATGTTATATGTTATCGTGCAAAAAGCATGAACACTACTGAGAGATAACTTCAACAATATCTGAATAAACTTCAGACCTGGTCGGATGAAAATGATTTTAAATTTTCTAAATCTAAAACTAATTGTATGCACTTTTGTCAACTACATTAACATCATGAAGACCCTCATCTAACACTGAATGGGTCACCAATATCAGTAATGGATGAGACAAATTTCCTTGGTCTTATTTTCGACCGTAAATTACGTTTATAAATACACCACATTAAATACTTGAAGGCCAAGTGCCTTGAAGCTCTTAATTTACTTAAAGTTGTTGCAAACACTAATTGGGGAGCAGATCGTAAAGTACTTTTACAACTTTATAGATCTCTTATCAGATCCAAGCTGGACTACGGCTCAATAGTATATGGATCGACTCGCAAGTCATACTTGCAGATTCTCGATCCTATACATAATCAATTGAACTGGCCTTAAATTATATTCAGGAATCTGATGATGAACATTTTGTAATATTTTCTGATTGATCCCTTTCATCTCCTCAAGCACTGGGTAATATGAAACATGATAACCCAGTTGTGCTTCAACTTTAAGAAAAGTACAAGTCTCTTATAGTTGATAATGTTATTATTTTCTGCGGGCGTTCAAGCCATGTAGGAATACGTGGTAAAGATAGAGCTGATTGTGCTGCTAAAGCAGCATTAGGTTTACATATATCTAATACTAAATTACCTTATACTGATTTTAAAAGTTGTATTAACACATTTAGTCGTAACTCTTTGCAAGCCGCTTGGGATTTCTCAGTTAACAATAAACTCCATTCAATTAAACCGTTACTTGGAGAATGGAAAGAAGTTGTCCTAGCCCGGTGCAGGATAGGGCATACACGTTATACTCATTCATATTTATTACTAGCTGAGCAATTACCAGAATGTATACCCTGCCTTGCACCGTTAACGGTCAAACACATCTTGTTGGAATGTGTAAACTTTGATCCTATGCGTCAAAGGTACTACAATGTTAATACTATGAAAGAGTTATTTGATACTATAGATTTTAGTCTTGTTTTAGATTTCCTGACTATATAAATCGTTATAATGTGTTCTATATATATTTACTATATATATTTACTTGTTTATATATGACGGGTACTTGTCGATTTACATATATAGTTTATATTACTACCATATCATCCCTTATGTTTTAATAGTTTTATCTTTATATATTTACATTAATTTTTAATTACTACTTAATTTCTTCATCTTTCGTCGGTTTTTGTGCACAATATGACTTATTTATGTGTCGACGTGCCGTAAAACACTATTCATTCATTCATTCTAATTATGTTGTTATATGTTTTTACAATGACATATACGTGTATCGTTTTCTAATTTCTCTGGATGTGGACTTTATCGTAAGAGATTTCCTTTTGATGGGATGTACTTTTATTTACACTGTTTTGTCAAGATGAGCGCTGAAGACAGGATAATAGCGAGGTTGTGTACACTTAAAATCGATTTAGGCTAATCAGTGAGCCATATTACCTACTGACCGTTCCAAGTCGGTATCCTGTCTTCACCACTCTTTGGGATGTGTTATGTCCTTTTCATTGTAAAGTTAATTTTCTATTTGTGGTACAGTGCGGATTTACGGTGTCATTGCGTTAGGGTGCTGTGATTTCTATAGGAATATTTTTCTCATTATTGAGCATCACGCTTTGTAGAGGAATATAACACTGAATGGCAATCTTGAGTAGTAGTAGTAGTAGTAGTTGTAGTAATAGTAGTAGTAGTAGTAGTAGTAGTAGAGTAGTAGTAGTAGTAGTAGTAATAATAGTAGTAATAGTAGTAATAGTAATAGTAGTAGTAGTAGAAGTAGAGTGTTAGTAGTAGTAGTAGTAGTAATAGTAGTAGTAGTAGTAGTAGTAGTAGTAGTAGTAGTAGTAGTAGTAGTAGTAAAAATAATAGTAGTAGTAGTAGTAGTAGTAGTAGTAGTAGTAGTAGTAGTAGTAGTTGTTGTAGTAGCAGTAGCAGTAGCAGAAGCAGTAGTAGTAGCAGTAGTAGCAGTACCGTAGCAGCAGCATTAGCAGCAGCAGTAGTAGTAGTATATTAAGCGCATATGGACTAAGGCATTGCCAAAGCCAGGGCTACATTATACAGTTATCACATGTGTGTTTGGGGAACAGTCAAAACTGTTTTCCCGAGGTGGAGGGGATGGCAGTGTGAACTGTTTCCCGAGGCCGATAGCTGTTTTATTACCTGATAAATGGTACTGTACGAAACAGTGAAAATGAAAATTTGTTTTATAATGGGAACCTATGGTGAAAAAAGCAACATGACGTCACGCAAACGAAATTCCAGCACGTGAGGGAAACAGTCGAAACTAAAGCCCGGTAACAGTTCGTTTTCACCGGGAACAGTCTTTTCCTTAGTGAATTAGCAAGAAATGACGATAAAGCATTTATATAGGAGATCAGGTAATAAATACCGTTGTCATTTATAACAGTCACTACTAGGTGTACAAGCAATGAATATGCATTTATTCAGTACTTATTCAATACTTCCATATGTGTCGACGTGTCGTAAAACACCATTCATTCATTCATCCATTCATTCAATACTTCCGTTTAATTAAAAATTGAGAAAGTCATGACTCATGTGGTCGGTTGTTATGTTTATCATACGCGTTAGCGGGAGCAGGTATATACGATATACGACCCACCGCAAATGAAAAACGATATCAAATTTC
Source organism: Cyrtodaria siliqua (assembly GCA_037043455.1). NCBI lineage: Eukaryota > Metazoa > Mollusca > Bivalvia > Adapedonta > Hiatellidae > Cyrtodaria > Cyrtodaria siliqua. The sequence continues at coordinate 172,703 of JAWPHD010001975.1, read as the reverse complement.
ATAATACACTCACGGTCAATGAAAACGCACAACAAAACAATTTCTTTTAAAAATTAGAATTTGAGGCGTTTTGGACAAAATATGATAATCCATATAAGGAGTCGACATTTAACATTGTTGACGTTATATCTGGATTTAGTGCATTCCACATTGTTGTTATGAAATGCAGTGCAACTTCCGGTTTCTCCAGTTACATCGAAATCATTTTTTCGGAAACATTTATTAATATTACTGCCAGAAATCAAGCAATACAAAGGACAGTAAAACCATTGGAATTTATCCCGAGACAGATTAATGCAGCTTGAAATAAGGTATAACAGTATTTTTGTTGATTTTATTTGTTTTTTTAAATTATTATCCATACTAAACAGTGCTAAATGAAAAGGTCAATAACTGCGTATCTGCTTGTCATAAAAGCCTACCATTAAACATGCAAGATAAGTTAGGTATCAAGATTCAATACTTAAAAAATAAAATAAATATTGGTTCAGTAGTTTCATTCCTGATGGTTTGTGAATAATCCAACGGCATAGACATATGGACTTAATGGTGCGTTTTCATTGGCTGTCAGTATACAGTCGTCTCAGTACACACACGCGTCGATCAGACTCAATTTTAACTCAATTAAAGTAGCTATCCCGACAACAACTGCAGCCAACTTTTATAACATATGTACACCGTCTCTTAACCTACCTACGACGAGGTATATTATATATACATAATATAAACGGCTTTAACCAGCAAGGCCAAACCTCAAAACTGGGGCGTTGAATTAAGAGTTACCAACTCATAATTAATTTTACGCATATTCAGTCACGAGTATTCTGAAAACCCAAGAATAAGCCTATACTTTTAATCGGCACATATACATTATTATATGAGCTGAACATTTGGATAGAGTTTTGATGAACGGGTTTATAGTGTAATTTTGCACTTATCTGGCGGGTTAATTTCTTTAAGATTTTATACTGCAGGAAGCAATTTGAAAAATAACACATTATTCAAATTGTGCACTTATAACGCGTACTAAATGAAATTGTAACAATTATACACTTAGTACATTTGAAAACGCAACACTTGGTATTTTTTTAATTTCTAGAGATGTTAAAGAGCTAGAAAACAATTAGTTTTCACTGAAAGAAGCAGTGCAAATTGTATGCAACTGTTTATCGCCATATGTTAACCTTTCGGACAAATAGACTTGTGTTCTAACATAAAACACAATCTTCATTTGAACAAAAAAAACAACAGTGGACTACATATAATCGAACATCAAAACTGTTGAATTTTTTAATATACTGAGTACATTTACCCACCGCAAATGAAAGCGATCAAAATCTTGTATCCGTTCATAATACATTCGTCTCTTCAATTTCACATTCAAATCAATTAAGATTGTACACTGCAGCAAAAGAAGTATATATAGTGGCGGTACCAGCGCAGTTTTCCCCTCGCAACGGGTACACAAGAAATTATCAAGTTGTCTCCAGCTGTCCTTAATGCAAAGATGCAAACGCCAAATGGTTACGGTATACTTGCTACCAGACGTCCCTACAACTATATGATTTGATTGCCCCGCTCGGGAAAAACGCCGATACCGCCATTATCTATACTATACTATACTACTTACCAATCCGGTTTATCAATTCAACACAAATCATATTTTGTCTATACTATTGGCTGAATTATTTTAATCCCCCGTCTCGGTTTTATAACTAATAACTAAAGTCAGACGGACCCGGGCAATAGTCTTCATCATCGTTATATATATCATATTCTACCATGGAGCATTTGATTTTCCTACATTTTACTATCTTGTATTTTAGTTCAAGAATCTCTTCCCTGCTTTTATAAGGCTCTCGTTGATACTTATCTATTTCAGCCAGCAATCTTGTTCGCTTATTGATTTGGCTTTCTTTGGTCACGAACTATCTCATATTCTACTTGTCATTGCTTACCTTCCATTATTTTTTTTCTATATTTATCTTTTAAATTTTTAAGTTTCTTTTCTATATATTTTTATTCCATTATATATAATACTACTATATAATATTTATTTTTTAATCCCTTATTTAATATTTTGAATATCTTTAAATGGAACCGAACTATTAAAATCATCATTTTAACCCTTCTAGGCCTTGTTACCAACTCAAGCGACAAATTCTACCATCACTTTTTGAAAAGAGCAATGTATATAGATTACATTTTTCCATGATAACAATCTGGAACATGTAGCTTATATAAAAAAAACGAACATTAATAGGTTATCATTGTAGCGCTTTCATATAAGTTTTTGATGTTTATTTTTGAATGTCATGCTTGTGTGAATAATTATTGATGTACTTTTTAAAGATGCACTTAAGTTTACAATTCATTGAGTTACATAAAGCGTAAATAAGCTCTTTTTTAGCACTGAATTCAGTTTAAAATCTCTATTTTTCTTCAAATTAGAAGTCAATTTACCCCACCCACTATTGACACATTTTTATGCATTTAGTTTAGTTACTATCTTTTACAATATATGTGTCAACTTGTAAGAATCAGTAATTTACAACCTTTCTACATGATTTAAATAATATTATAATATGAATAAGGGATTGTTATGATATATTGATGAAATTAAGTACTAAGCAATGTTCATGGCATTGCACATATGTTTTCAGTAAGCCTGATAAGTTGAGACACATGCCAAACTGGAAGTATACGCCTTCCTCAAAGTAACTGCAACATAAATAGTATTAACATGTTCTGATATATACATATATTGCACAGACGACACATAGTCCAAAGGATTCTAAATAAAGGAAATGTGCGGTTTAACGTGTTTTTTTTAACAAAAGTCTTTTTTAGGTGTATGCGTCATGGCAATACTTATTATGATTACACATTTGGATTATGTATTACACATAAATACATGAATTAAACATTGCATATTGTAACGCAAAATCTTAAAAGTTGTCTATTTTAATACTTTTTAATTACAATTTATGCATATTTTAAGGATTTTTACACCTGAATTACCCCACCCTTATACAACACAATGAAGAATTCTGCATATGAAATGTAAAAATAGTAGTATATGCATTTGCACGAACCAATTTTGTGTTACTGAAAAAAGAATCGACAAAGATGAATTGATTTGAATTGGGTTTTTTTTACGGCGCACCAACACAAACATGTTATATGGCGCCAACAGGAATGAACATTCGACCCGGCTCACTCTTCATTAACATCTAGATACAAATTGGCAGAATGTGCCTAGAACCTTCTTACCTGCAGAACTGCAGAGTTGCTGCACATTCTCTAGTTAACACTCCGTTTTTCTCTGGAGCCACGATCACTGCCACCACTGAAGTAGCACCTGAAACAATACAGGTTTCATGACGAAAATAATGAACAACAATGACAAAATTAACGGGATCGCCTGGTTTACGTCCCCATCCGACGGACGAGGGTAAAAGTGTCTTGCCCAAGAACACACTGACAAAATTCACTAGCTCCAGTGAGGCTTGAACCAGGGTCCTCTGAATTTAAAGTCCCCCGTGCTATCCACTGCATCAACAGGCTGTATGCGCTCAAGCAGGATGACTGCATTAAAATATACATACAACTAAAATGTTAATCCGTCATAAAGGTTATATCCAAGAAGCTGGGTTCACAGCGGTCTCTCTTATCTAGCAAGTTAGCATCAAGTTCATGTATGTCGATATATATTCATATATTGCTGTTTTGATACAAGTAATGCCTTGCCACAAGTAATGCCTTGCCACAAGTAATGCCTTGGGATAAAACAGGACAATTAAAAATACTCAGTACATATTATCTGATTTAAATAATATAACTTAATGTGACAATATATCATACATATAAGATATAAAAAAAATTAAACGCTTCCAGATAAGAATCGGTACCCAGTGCATCGAGGTGATCACGGTTAGTTTACTGATGTTTACTCTAAAAGCTATATCGGACATATAGGGCTACTGCAGTTAAAGTAGCTATCCCGCCAACAACAGTCCCATTTTACAACATATGTACATCGTTTCTAAACCTACTGACCACGAGGTATATACATAACTTACATCGTTTGAGAATCAAAACTCTATAGATACAATATAAAAAGCTTTAACCAGCCAGACAAAAAAAACAAAAATGGATAATTCATTTTACACTTATTCAATTACGGATATTACAAAACCCCATGAATAAACATTACTTTTAAAAGACACATATTCATTATTATATGAGATGAACACCTGGATAGAGTTTTGATAAACTGTTTTTGTAGTGTAATTTTGTCGTAATTTGGCGGGTTATTTTAAAATTTGTATAACAAACACCTAAAAATCAACAGTTAAAAAATGAGATATAGGGTCCTATAGAAACCACAGCGTCCGAGCGCAAAGGCATCGTCGGTCCGCACTGTACTGCAAACAAGGACTTGGAAATACAATGAAAGAGACAAAAAACAACAGAAAGGGTGGTAAAGACAGGGTTACCGACTTGGAAGGTCAGTAGGCAATAAGGCCCACTGGTTAGCTTGAATCGATTTTATATGCGCACAATCCTCGCTATTATCCTGTTTTCAGCGCCCACATAGACAAGACAGTGTAAACAAAACGTAAAATGCCTTTTTTTTTTTTCTGTTTTTTGCAAATTGTCGAAAATGCAGTGGTCTACTTTGTGATTTTAGTTCGTGGATTTATTCAATATGCGATTTGTAAACATGGTTAAGTCTTCATAATGGAATACCTTATCAAAAGTCACATTCTCTATATATTTCAGTTCGCTTAGAACTTTTAAAGTGATTTTATGAAAAGTGTACAACTTCAAGCCATAAACAAGAGACCCACTCGCCTTGTCTCAAAGTGCTCTCATGTTTCAAGAAACAACAACAATTTCTTTATATAAATCTGTAAAACTGTGACACGTAGTGGCCATATTTGACCCCATTGTCGCCATTTGACGATCATAAGCTTATGGTACATGCGAACTATTATTTATCTTTTGAAGTATCAGAGAAGCTGTTTGAATATGTTTTCCTATATAATTCAATGTTATAGTGTGACCCCCGGGACAGGGCCAAATTTGATTCCAGGCTTGATTCAAGGGACACCATTTAAATTATTTGGTACAGGACAATAATCTTAAGCTACATTAGCTTATTACACCTATAGCTCATGTAGTTTCAGAGAAGATGTTTATAGACGTTCCTACATAACTCTATGTAAATATGTGACCCACGGGACCGGGCGAAATTTGACCATAAGATCACCATTTGAACAAAATAAATTGGTAGATATTGAAACTCTTATGCTACAAGCATCTTATTAGACCTCTAGCTCTTGTAGTATCAGAAAAAGAATATTTTTATGGACTTTCCTATATAACTCTTTGTAAAACTTTAACGCCAGAACCGGGCCATAGTTGGACACAGAGTCACGATTTGAACAAAAGTGGTAGAGAGCCATAAGCTTGTACAATATGCAAAATAGTAGACCTCTGGCTCTTGTTTATTTTTAAAGAAGATATTTTAAAGATGTTTCTATATGACTCTATGTAAATATATGACCCCTGGGGCGGAGCCAGATATGACCCTAGGGTCAACATTTTAACAAACTTGCTAGTGGACCATAAGCTTATGCTTCATGCATACTATGGGACCTTACAGTTTTAGAGAAAATTATTATTTTTTTAAAGATTTCCTATATAACTGTATGAAAAAATGTTACCCCGGGGCTGGACCATATTTGATCCTGGGGTCACCATTTTATAAATACTTGGTAGAGGACCCTAAATGTATAATACATGCATAATATTAGACCTGTAGCTCTTCTAGTTTCAGCGAAAACGATTTTTTAAAGAAACAAGAGTTTTGCTTAAAAGGGGGAGATAACTCTAATAACACTGCTATCATGGATTTTTTGTTTCTCTACAAGGTACTCAATAACATGGTACTAGTAAGAATTTGTCCCTTGAGATGGTAACAAAAAAGTGTATGGCTCACGGTCTGTTCCACTTAACCAAAGCTTGTTTCTTTTATAATCACGTCGTATAACTTTTTCAGTTCTAAATACTTAAAAGTTCCCGTCAATCTTTTGATTGTTTTAATCTTTTATTTAGTATGTTATAGGATTTGTATGTTGAATTTCATCAATAATATTATTTTTTTTTTTTTTAAATCTTCAAGATTGCAAATCTTTTCTATACTTTCTTGTTCCATTATTTATAATACTATATAATAATTATTTTTAACCTTAAACATACTTATTAACAAAAACACAAAACACGTATTATACATAATAAAGCACTTTATTTACAGTATTATTATCAATTCTAATACACCCGCACTATATAGCCGTTTAAAATATCTCGTTATAGTCAACGATATATCAATGTAACGTTTTGCAACGTTAGGAGAATAAGCAAGTCAATGCGAAAGATATCACTGTAACGTTTGAAACGTTAGTAGAGTAAGCAAAGCAATGCGAAAGATTTCAGATGTGTGCGTTATTTTCACATTTTAGGGGTATTAGAATAGAAATAGAACATCGTTTACGGTGAATTATCTTGTAAATATATCACGGTTTGTCGTTCAATTGTAAACAATAAATACACCCAATCTTCGCGCTCGTGAAATTATTTTTTACAATTGAACTCCAAACCGTGATATATTAAACGATAATTCACCGTAAACGATGTTCTATTTCTTAGATATACATCAGCTGTCTAGTCCAACAATCTTAAAATAAACGTTTCCATTATAAACTGTTGAAAATAGAATATAAAAACCCAAAAATAAAAAATAAAAGTTTAAAAAACCTACCAATCTTAAAATAAACGTTTACATTATAAACGTTTAAACATAACATATAAAAACCTACAAAAAAAATAAATATCATTGCAGAAATTCAAAATATCTAAAAAAAAAAAAGGACCAGTAAAAATAACACTACTGATTCGTCTGATACTTTTTTTCTCTTGTTTGTTTTTCTTGCTTCCAAGGGATTCCTTTTTCAGTATGTATTGACATTCCCACTAGCGTTTGTTAAGTGCTTTGTGGAGGCCGTAAATAGTTGCTCCGACTACAAATCAGTAGACTAAGTGTTATTATTTATTGGTCCTTTGGGATCATCAAGCCCTGTCGTTGTGGCTTTAAAGTAGAATATCGCTTAAGCCGGTGCTAGGATGCGTGAGAGGTGTTGCATCTTATAATAACCTCTCATGAACAGACTCAATAAAACCGAGTTTGCTACTTTACTTTTCTCTCTTGTTTGTGTTTGTTGCTTCCAAGGGATCACCTTTTCAGTATTTATTGATAACAAAGCGTTACAAAACTTATTCAAATTTGTCTCAAAATACTTTTAAACTAGAGGCCCTAGAGGGCCTGTATCGCTCTACTTGCTATATGGTGTGCATGGTGGGGTTGGGTGTGTGTGTGTGTGTGTTGGTTGTGGGGGTGGAGGGGGGGGGGTGAGGTAGAAGGATTGTGTGTCAGATGTGGCAATATTTTATATAAACTGTCTTTAATTACCAAGATATGGGGAGGGATGTATTTGGCTCAATTGGCTCAAGTTTGACTGGCTTTAAAACAAACTTTCGTTAATATAAACAACCAAACCAACTTTCACATGTGACGCGGGGCGAAGTCAAATTTGACCACATGGTCACCATTTGAACAAACTTGGTAGAGGACCATAAGCTGAGTGTAAATACAAACTATTAAACTGTTGGCTCTTGTAATTTCAGAGAAGAAGATTTTTTAAGTTTGTCCCTATATAAGTCTATATAAAACATGTGACCCCTGGGATAGGGCCAAATTTGACTCCAGGGTCACTATTTGAACAAACTTGGTAGATGACCATAAGCTAATGGCAAATACAACATAATAAACCTCTGACTCTTATAGTTTCAGAGAAGAAGACGTTTAAAGTTTTTCCTTATATATAAGTCTATATAAAACGGTGACCCCTGGGTCGGGGCCAAATTAGACCCCAGGGTCACCGTTTGAACATTTTTTTTAAAGGAACATAAGCTGATGACAATATACAAAATATTATACCTGAAGTTTTTCCTATATAAGTCTTTGTAAAATTGTGACCACTTGGGCGGGGCCAAATTTGAGCCCAGGGGCAACATTTGAACAAACTTTGGTAGAGGATCCATAAGCTGTTAATAAATAAAAAATATTAACCTTTATCTCTTGTAGTTTCATAGAAGAAGATTTTTGAAGTTCTTCATTATAGCTCTATGTAAAACTGATCCAACAAGGGCCCCTAAGCTCCCAATTAAAGAAAAAAGAACCAAGCTTTCTTATAAGAAAAAAACAACAAAAAACAAAAAAAGACTAAAATAAATTAAAAAATTAAAAAAAAATTAAAGAAATTTAAAAAAAAAAGAAAAAAAGTTGAACACATGAAACAAGGTTTATTATGGAGGGATTTGAACCCACGAACCCTGGGGTTTCCAGTGACATTATCAAATATTGGAAAAGGGCCATAACCATAACTCCGGTGTTACTGGTTCGATCTGGCGGGTTTTCAAACTCTTCCGAGCTTTCATTGATATAAACAATCTGGCCAAGATCGAATACAAAATGAAGTGTTCACAAGGCTGAACATCGCACTTTTCAATAATTCAAGGGCGCATAACTCCGGTGTTCCTGGTCCGATATAGCTGTGTTTTTTTAACTTGTCCGAGCTTTCGTTGATATTAACAATCTTTGCAAGTTTGGTAAAGATCAAATAATAAATGATTGATTGATTGAATTGGATTTTATAGTCGCACCAACAGCAAAGTTCATATGGCGACTTTCCAGCTTCCACTGGTGGAGGAAGACCCCAGGTGTCCAACCGGGCAATTTTCGTGCACGGGCGGGCACCTGGGTAGAACCACCGACGTTCCGCAAGCCAGCTTGATAGCTTCCTCACAAATAATAAATGAAGGTGCTAGTGTTCACAAGGCAGAAAATGGCATTTTTCAGAAATAATAATGGCCATAACTCTACTGTTACTGACCCAATTTAGCTGGTTTTCAAACTTGTCCAAGCTGTTACTGGTATAAACAATATGTACAAGTTTGGTAAAGATCAAGTAATAAATGAAGGTGCTAGAGTGTTCACAAGGCAAAATAAATACTTTTTTGAGAAAAAAAAACAAGGGCCATAACTCTGGTGTTATGGATTCGATTTGGCTGGTTTTCAAACTTGCTTGAGCTTTCATTGATATTAACAATCTGTGCAAGTTTGGTAAAGATCAAATAATCAACGAAGGTGCTAGAGTGTTCACAAGGCTTAATATGGCATTTTTCAGCAAAACAAGGGCCATAACTCCGGAAAAATTAATCCGATCTATCTGTTTTTTAAACTTCTCCGAGCTTTCATTGATATAATTCACTGGCATAGTTTCGTAAAGATCCGAATAATAATGAAGTCCCTAGAGTGTTCACAATTTAAAAGTTAACGGACGACTGACGGACGGACGGATGACGGACAACTCATCCCATAAGCTCTGCTTTTGACCAATAGAGCTAAAAACTAATCGAATTATCTGGTTTGCCAATTCATAAAAGTTCTTCAAAGTTTAAAAAGATTTTAGGAGGTTGCGTTAATGTTGAATAGTACAGCAGTCCTGATGATTTGGTTAATGATCTGGAGTTAGTATGTGGAAGTATCGAATCGGGAAATAATAGTCCCACAGTTAATAATTAAAGGTATTGATGAATTATTAAAAATAGTTAAAATACCATCTGGAGAACGCGAACACTTGTTTTCTAAATATTTCGAATAATTATCTAACTATAATTATACATGACATAACTGGAAAACAAATGAAGAACTAATTGATGACTTGACACGACTTGTGGCTGTCTACAGGCGTAGTTATAAACTGTTTGGTATTATAAACACAATGCTACAGATTACCAGTGGAATAATTGGTTGTGGTGTTGTCCTGCAATTCCTGTTTTCGTGGCTGCAGTTGTGGCTAGGAACCAAAACCCAGGTTTAAGGACCCAATCTAGACACGCCGGACAAAAGCACCAAACTTTCCTCAAATGTGTGTTTTATGATTCTCCATGTTTTATAAATGGTTCCCAATGGCTCGTGAATTCCTAAATGTATTTTTTGGGGGATCAAAAAGTTGGAAAAATAACAAAAACTGCTGATTTCTGGAATAATTCAATAACAAAATATTTTAAATGTTTATTTATTATTTTATTTACCCATTTTAATGTAATGATATATTACTATATTGGTGCAGTTCCTACAGTAGTTTAGTGAGTAAAACAAGAATAGCAGAAAAAATACTTGCTGAAAACACATCATAGAAGCTTTAAACAACTTCTTTCATTTGTCCAAACAACTATAGGACTAGAAAATGACGATGAGGTAATCAGAATTGCCTTTAATAAAATGTTAGAGATTCAAAAATATGATAACTTTACAGAATCTCTGGAAATGTACATAAAGAAATTCTTATTGAATGGGCATGATATCCAATCATAATTCCTTTTTCGATTTCTTTTCCAAATCCTATCGTAGTTTTATCTAGTAGCATTAACTTCACAAGTACCATTACAATTTATGCATGCATAAGTATACTTGTACCAAAGCTTACTTCCGACACAATATTGACAGTGCTTTTTTATTAATTGCATAAAATAATATACAATCTAACCAACTCCAGCGGGATCGATATATCTAAAAAGTTTTGACAACCTTTGCAATTCATTATACTATAATATAATATTCTAGTTTTTAAGTCAAATAAATAATGGTTTAAAATTAATGTTATTATGTATTATAAATGGAACAAGTAGAAAGAAAAAATAACCTTTTATAAAAGATTGCAATGTACAAATTTCAATAATTGATTTTGATTTTTTTTTAAGTAAACTTGACATAGAGTTAATAATTTATGTAAATTTTAATAAGCTAGCTAAAATGATAATCTCTAAAGCAAGGGAGTTAAATTGAAATGGAAAATTAGAAAGAAAGACATAAGTAGATTGCATGTTTTTTTGTAAAAAAACAATTTCATTTGCGACTCGTGGTTTTATAAATAAAGATTATTTTAATGTTAAGGAATAAAAGCATATGACGTCACAAACACAAACAGGGTTGACAATAGGACTACCGCCTTGGAACGGTTAGTGGCAAAAAGGCCGCTGGGGGGGGGGGGGGGGGGGGGGGTTTAAACCAGGTTCTAGGATGCACCAAACCTCACACTTACCCTACTTCCACCCCCAATAAAACGGGACAGTATATATAAAAAAATCCCCGCCATGAACTATTCTCTAACCAACAAGACAGCATTAATAGGCAATATAAGTAAAACACAAAGATGCTCGTGTATATATAAATACAAAAAAAACAATATCCTAGAAAGCCACAAAGAAGGTACTCAATGACTTGGCAGAAGCCAGAGCAACAAGAGAACAAACCATTGAGGGAACGGCAAGACAAGATTGCAGACAAACCTATTAATGCTGCCTTGTTGGTTAGAGAATAGTTAGATGGGGATGTTCCCCGAGCAACTTCTTATGGGGTGTATGTGTCTCAACTTATTCGTTTGTCAAGAGCTTGTACTCCAGTTGAGGACTGATCTTCTTTCCAAATATAAAAGTAATTTAAGGACTCTTCTGCGACACAACCTGACGTCTATAGTGATGTGATTTATAAAGCTTCGTAAGATTCTCATGATCACTTTCATACTATCTTTGTTAAACTTGTTAAAAAGTTTATCAAAAGAGGTTATGACCCTATCATTTTGCAACGTACTGCATGCTTGGTGGTGGACCCTTTTACAGTTCGCCACTATGCTTTCCTCTTTAATTGTACGATGACCGGACAAGTTGTGGACCCTATGATGATGCCTACCTAAAGCCCATTGGGACGGTGGCGTTTGATGTTTGTCTATGATCTTTTTTGTCGTGCCCTTAATGGTTTATTCTCTTGTTGCTCTTGCTTCTGCCAAGTCAATGAGTACCTTCATTGTGGCTTTCTAGGCTATTGTTTTTTCTGTATTATATTTACACGAGCATATTTGTGATTTACTTATATTGCCTATTGATGCATTCTTGTTGGTTAGAGATTAGATCATGGCGGGGATTTCTTTATTTACACTGTCCTGTTTTAATGGGATGACAGTAGGGTAAGTGTGAGGTTTGGTGCACCCTAGAACCGGTTTAAACCCCCAGTGGCCTACTTTGTCACTGACAGTTTCAAGTCGGTAGCCCTATTGTCAACACTTTTGTGTTTGTGATGTCGTTATCATTTATTTTTATTTTTGCCTTCTTGTTTGTCAGTTTGCATGTTTGTTTTTGTGTTTTGTGGTAGACTGTCCTCCTTGAATGCTACTTTCCCTGTCCGATCTTTTTATATTTCTTCATGGCGGGGATTTCTGTATTTACATTGTCCCGTTTTATTTGGATGAAATAGGGTAATTATGAGGTTTGTTGCACGCTAGAACCTGGTTTAACCCCCCACTCCCACCCCCACCACCCCCACCCCCACACCCCCCCACACACACATCGGCTTGTTTTGCCTCTGACCGTTCCAAGGCCCTAGCCCTATTGTCAACCCTTGTGTGTTTGTGATGTCTTATCTGGCCTTTTATTCATCTTTAAAGTTTTTTTTGTTTATGTGTTTGTTTGTCGTTGACTGTCGTCCTTGAATTCTACTTTTCCTGTTCGATTTTTATATCTATATTTAATGTCAAATTGACTCATGATGAGGGGGTCATTTTAAAATATCCAGCAAGACATTTATTTATTTCTTGTAAAATGTTTAATGAAAATGTATTTGCCATAAACAGAATAAAAGAAGAACTAATATTTTAAATCGTTCTTGTTATGTTGGTATGTGTATTTTAGACTTGTCAAACTATCTGATTTATGATTTCCATTACAACTAGATTAAAAATAAATATGGTAAGAAATGTAAGTTGCTGATACTAATTCTTTGTGTTATGAAATTAAAACAAAAAAAGGTTTATGCAGATTTTTATAAGAATAATGAACTTTTTGATAATAGTGATAATATCCGAAGAATCAATTTAATTTCAACAACAATAAAAAGGTTATTGTTAAAATGGCAGATGAAACGTGTGGAATACCTATTGTTGAATTTGTTGGGCTACGAAGTAAACTGTATTCGTACATATTAGATAATGAGACTGGTACAAAGAAACAGTTATGTAATAAATAAAACAAAGTTTATCAGCATATGATGACAAGAGGTACATACTAGATAATGGACAAGATACATTAGCGTATAAGTAAATTCCATGGTAGAATATGATATGCAATAGCGATGATGAAGACTACTGTCCGATTCCGTCTGGCTTTGCTTGATGATTTCAAAATGTTTTAGTTATTAGTTATTTGTAAAAGGTAGACGGGGGATTATAATAATCTAACGTATAGTATAACAAATATTATTGTTGTTGAATTGATAAACCGGCTTGTTAAGTAGTAGATAATGGGTAGTATCGTCGAAGTTTTTCCCGAGCGGGGCAATCAAGCGGTTTATATAGTTGAAGGATTGTCTGGTAGCAAGTATACCATCGCCATTTGGCGTTTGCATCTTTGCATTAACGACATCTGGAGACAACTTGATAATTGCTTGTTTACCCGTTGCGAAGGAAAAACTGCGCTGGTGCCGCCATTATACATACTACTAGTAAGCAATTTGAAAAATAACAGATTATTCAATGTGAGCACTTGTCAATCTCTTTTAACGCATGTAGAATGAAATAGTACAGTCATCATATGAATATTTATGACCGAGGTAATTCTGTTCAATATACCATTAGTGGAGCGCTGTGGTCTAGTGGTAGGGCGTTGGACACATAATAGAAAAGTCGTGGGCTCGATCCCCGTCATTGCCAGGGGCGTATCTGGAGTGTTTTTGGGTATACGCACGTGGGAGGGTTTGGGAGCGGGGTTTCCCCCTCCCGCTGGTGGGTGTCCGGGTCTCACCCGAGATTGTTTTTGAAAAATTTAACCCTAACTAAGTAGTTTTGAGCGACTTATAAACGTATTTTGAAGTTATTCTAATTCTCAAGAGTCATTCTTTTTTTCTTTGATTTATTTAACCCTCACCCTATCCCCGCTTCGGCTTCACTTTTTATTGCATTTTTCGCGTTTTTAGATTTTCTTTTTTTCCGACACCCAACTCTGAATTATACGCACGGGCGTATAGGAGTATGACCAAGTACGCCCCTGATTGCCATATGCATTGTGTCCCTGACAAGACACTTTATCTTCATTTGCTTAGTACTGGTTCTACCCAGGAAGACATCGAGTGTGATTACAATAATTGCATAGAGCTTCCGTTACAATCGATGTAAATAAATAAGTTTAAACTCGAACATTATGCGACTGAGATTTCAAATTTTCTTTAAAGTAGCGTTACGTCACTAATTTCAGAAACACTACATTAAGGGGGAATTGACCTATTTAAATATTTAAGGGTATGCATATGAACTATATATATTTGTAAATTTGAAGATATTTGCGATTTGAATCTGAATTTTGTTTTGTCCTCATGTGAATAAGATTTTAATAATAACGTCTCAAATATGGCTATGTTTGACGTTTTTCATAAAAGTCGCGTTTCACTCAATTGTCAACGTTTTCAGCATCACAGAGTGTTAGTTTAGTCACATACAATTATATTTTATATCACACTGTTAGTCTTGACGAAACCTTTCATCTTATATATACATTATATAATTTAAATCAGGCTGTAAACTATTATTCATTAAATTTCCTATGTCGGGCGGTCCTCTGAGCATGTGAGAGAACCACAGAAATCTAGTCTTTAGTAAGAATATGGCAGGTTCCCGGATTCATGTGTATTTTAATATTACCCTCTCTTTTGGGCAGCTCCAAAAAATATATAATGTGTTGATGCGGCGTTAATCAACATTCAGTGGGCCGATATTTTGGGCAAACAAACATAATTTTAATAACGGCCTAAAATGCAATTCAATTACTTCTCTGATAATGACAGACAGACAGACAGACAGACAGATATTTTTTATTGATTTAAACTTTACAAGTTTATCATCATATACAATATGCAAACATGTTCGTGACAGAATAAACAAAACAAACAAACAACAAAAACATAATTTTGCACACTAGTTTCATATAAATTGTATTAATGAATAATTTGAAATATTAAATAATTGAATAAATATGTGGAAATGACACTGAACTTTAACTTACGCAAATTAAATTAAATATTAAATTAAAAAGACAATTTTGTTCTCATTATCACAAAAGCAATAACATAAATAATTAATTGATAATAGTTTTCATTCGAGGATAAACCTAGTTTCGATTAAACAATAAATCATTACGAGAATCAAATGCTTCTTTTATAAAGCAAGATAAATTAAACAACTCTTTCTTATTACGTGTTTTCATTAGCTCTATGAATTTTAAAACAATTGGACGTTTATAATAGTACTTTTTAATGTATTTTCTTCTTATATTATCATATACAGGACAAATCAAAACAAAATGGTATTCATCTTCGATGTCATTAGAATTACAAATGGTACAATAACGTTGGTTTCTTTCTAATCTGTTCTGTGCGTAGCGCCCAGTTTCAAATCGCAGTGAATGCGACGATAGTCTTAGTTTTGATAAAACAATTCGCAACTTATATGGCAAAATATCGAGATATCGTTAATATTCAAAATTACCTTTAAAATGTTAATACATTGACAAAACTCTATTATTTACAACAACGCTGTGCCACTTTTGAACAAAACAATCGACTAAACGCTGTTTAAAAACAGTATGAAATGTTTTCAAAGGAACACTATGTAGATTATTCCAAACATAGCCAAAACCATACTCGTTTAGAAGCTTTTTAACATTCCCAGTCCAATTATTACGCCAATTTTCTATGTTATTGACGGAATTATTGTAAATAGTAGAAATTATAATATTGTCAGAGTTAACTGTTTTGCACCAATATTTAACGATTCTAACATAGCGCAATATATACAATGGATACCGCCCAAGTTCCCCGTAAATACCCGCATTGCTAGTAGAAGTCTTAACATTTAAAATATATCTGCAAAATTTTAAGTGAATCGTTTCAATTTCTTTCGACTTAGAAAAACCCCAGTTTTTTTTCTTAAAATATTCAAGCGAAAAAAAGGGGTTAAAGAAATAGGAAATTCTAGAAATAATAGTTTACAGCTTAACTTAAAGACATATTTCGAGCCTATTGTATTTCGGGGGGGGGGGGGGGGGGGGGCGGGGGGGGGGGGGGGGGGGGTCGGCGAAGCGTGCTGGCTGTAAATATTCAAGCTTCCCATGCTTTTTCAATGACCAAGTAGCGTTGGCAAATGTGTCTTTAAATGATATAATTTATTTATCAGATGAAAGGTCTCATCATGAGAAAAAATGTGATATAAAAAATAATTGCATGCGACTAAACTAACGCTTTGTGCTGCTAAAAACGTTGACAATTGAGTACAAACGCGACTTTTATAAAAAACGTCAAACATAGCCATATTTGAGACGTTATTATTAAAATATTGTTTACATGACGACAAAACAAAATTCAGATTCAAATCGCAAATATTTTCAAATTTACAAATATACATAATTTATATGCGTACCCTTAAATTATCCAATAGGTCAATTCCCCCTTAAATACATTATACGTAAGGTAGTCAAGAACAAAAACAACAACAGGTTTTTGTTGACTTGTGTGTTGTTGTGTCTACATCACGATTACCGGTGTCCCTTTAAGTTTATATCTGTGTGCCATTCTCCATATGTTATCCCGATGTAAATGGAGGATGACCTTGGCATGTGAAACTCATTTCTATTTGGCGCCATATGACCGTTCTTGTTCCGGTGTGCCGTAAAACAAGTTTCAGTTGAATTCAAAGAAATTATATAATACAATAAGTCTCATATCATGTTAAAACTTTATTTAAACGCGTATTGCAGCTAGATATATCTATGGTCCGTTTACAGTTTGCAAGCAACAACACATTTACATAAAACGGACACAATGGATAAAACAAGCTAAAAGAGGGTTACTATCCCTAGGGCAAGCTACACACAAATACATCAAATCAAATTTCTGCGTACTAGGAAATCAGATTTGTTTTTATTCCAGTTGATTACCTCCCATGAACAGACTCAATAAAACCGAAGTCTACTACTTTTATCTCTTGTTTGTGTTTGTTGCTTCCAAGAGATTCACTTTTTTTCAGTATTTAAAGAGAGAAGTTATATATATATATATACATATATATAAAAATAAAGAAAAGTTTACTCGTTAATCCAAGTTAAACTATATTTTTCTTGAAGTTAACCAGGGAGTAAGTATACAGGGAGTAAGTATACTTACTCTCTGAGTTTGCTTAATTATCTCGAAATCAAGTACAAATCCAAGGGACACACGGCAATCTTCAACTTTTTAAAATTCGAGGCGCCGCATATTTACAAATCATATATATATATATATAGAGAGAGAAAATTATGTCAGTGACTTTTACTATCAAGTTTATTAGGCGAGGCTTAGAAAACGAAGAAAGGCATTGACATAATATTCTATTTATCATGTAGATTATCCACATTTTCTGTATGAATAACTATTATTACCCTATTTCTCAGAATGTTACGCTTATCGAGGACGCAGCCATGTTTTTGTTTTTTGTTAGATAACGTTACGTACAATAAACGCCGAGGGATTCCGCATTGATTTGCTTTATTGGTCAGTGCCTACTAAAGCAAAATGTATTAGGTCACCCCTTTATTTGGCAGAAAAGTGCATATCTGCATGATAAATAGAGGATCTTAAACGAGTTCCCATTTCATATAAGATTTATGAAACGAGTTATGAATTAATTTAATTTTAACGAGCCTTTTGGCGAGTTAAAATTAAAAATAATTCATAACGAGCTTTATAAATATTATATGGAATGGGAACGAGTTTAAGATCCTTTTTATCACATAACATTGCAATCAAATTAGTAAAAAATAATTCAGGCGGACATAGAACCGCCACGACGTCAGACACACTTTAGCGCCAAAACGTCATAAAATATGTGACGTCGTAACGTCGCGTCTCACACATAACGTTGCGTATAAAAGAGTTCGTGTTTTACCTCTTTACAAAAATAGCAGTTTACGCCAACTTTTTAACAAACCAACAACAATGTTTTGTATAATGTGCATTATTTTTATAAGCTGTCACAAATAATAAGTTTATGACTCAGATCTGGGTGAATTTGTAATAAATAAAATAGTTTCAGTTAATAAACTTGCGTAGTGTTACAGGTTTAACTCAACCAATCATAATGATTCCAGGATGTATTACACGTGTGTCATACAACAGAATATTAAATGGGTGTTCGACACTGCTAAAAAGGGACGTTATGTGATAAATAAATATATATATTTAAACATATGGAAGAATAATAAAGATTTTTGAATAAAGACAATTTTGTTTTTACTACAATTTTAAACAGAAATTGTTTTAGTTGTACATACGTACATCGTCATAATTATGCATACATATTCTGGTATTTTGAGATATATTTAAAAAAAAATCAAGCTTGAAAATACGAAACATCTAAAGAAAATGATGTCCCGTATTACTTTTTGCATACAGTATTATATTTGTATTATATTTGAAGGTACCCTGATTATAAGAAGTATTATTCACTCTTCCTTTTATCATGTCGATCCGCACAATTCTGCCGAGAAACAGTGCCTGAGATAAAACGTTATCTCGGCAGTTACCTTCCGATCTCGTCAGGTGCACTTCTTTTGATGACGTCAGCACCTCTTTTGATGACTTCAGGGTATATCTGATGACGTCTGGGTATTTTTGAACGGATAAACTGTGGGGAAAAGGTAAATTAAGTGATTTTAAACGATCAACATGATAAATAAAATATCATGTTAGTTTTTTTTTAATTTACCTTATTGGTACAGTAAAACATAAATAGCCATTTTTTAAAAATATAAATTGGACGAAAACATTTGTAAAAACACTCGGTGTGTGTCACGGATACTCAATTGATAATGACGCAATTTGGTTGGACAAAATCAATAAGATTAAAAACTGCCTTCAGGTATGGAAGGCGAAAACTTATTCCCTTTTCTATTTTCCATATTTTTAAACGATCTTGAGACATATCTGTTCGCTAAAGTAAATGGTATTAGTTGTAAAGCCAGACATGATGATTTATATATATATTTGCAACTGTTTGTACGTCTTTATGCTGATGATACTGTGCTGTTTAGTGATGATGAAAAGGATTTACAAAACGCCATAAATACCTTTGACACATATTGTACTAAATGGAACCTAACAGTTAATATTTTGAAAACTAAAGTAGTTATTTCCAGTCAAGGAAAACTTAAAAAGAATGTCAAGTTTATTTTTCAGAATAAAGAAACAGAAATTGTCAAGGAATATAAATATCTAGGATTGTTTTTGGCCCGGAGTGGGGCATATACAGTTGCAAAAAAACATATTGCAGAACAAGGAAATAAAGCTCTATTTGCACTTCTAAAGCGAATAAGATTTCTAAATTTGCCTGTTGATATACAAATAGAACTATTTAATAAAATGGTAAAACCAGTCTTACTATATGGATCCGAATTATGGGGTTTTGGTAATATTGATATTATTGAACGAGTACTACTTAAATTCTATAAATATGCATTCAGTTTAAAAAGTTCAACACGCTCCTCAATGATATATGGAGAACTAGGTGTAATGCCTCTACATGTCGAGATCCAAACTGAACTGTTTCTTTCTGGACAAAATTAATTGAAAATAATGAAAATGAAAAACTGTCCACTTTGTTATACTCAGTCATGTTTGTACTTTATGATACTAAACAAATACAGTCCACGTGGATTGATAATGTTAAACATTTAATTTGCTCGTCAGGTTGTTCAGGTGTCTGGAACTCGCAAACTTTTATAAATGCTAAATGGCTGGTTAAGGATGTTGGCTGGGCAAGTTTTGACATCTTCAAGTCAAAACATTTTATTTTTTAAATCATAGTTTTATTTGACAACAGAATTGTTTCATTTTTTCGATTCTAGTAGATATGGATATAATGTAGGATTTAAAATGGTAACATACCAAATTTTAAGCAAAAATTTTTTTTCATATTTTTTCCGTCATTTGTGATCATTTGTTGTTGTCAACAAAATAGGAGATATGGGTAGCTCTGAGTAGAATTTATCCTTTTGCTATAGAATAAATCAGAATTTTGTTTTTCAATAGTGGAAAACATATATAAAAGTAGATACTGAGCTAATTTTATTTTCGATCGCCATGTCAATATTGTGTGTACAGTATTTTACATTGAAAATGTCAAAATAACTCCAAAATAGGTGTAATTTAAAGAATTTTTAATAAAACGCCTGGTGACCTATAAATATTTTTACTTGTTTTGAAAGAAATGTCATAAGACCTTGACATATACAAGTTTTAAAAAAAGTTGATCATTAGAACATAATTTTTTATCTTCAATTAATTTTTCGGTAAAAACAAAAGTGGGTGGGGTACGGTCCATATATGTTTACTTTTTAAAGTAAAAAGACGAATGAGGATTACAATTGTTTTTGTATGATTTGAAAGATATGTATAAATGCAATCGAAAATTAATTGTTGTTTTTCAATAAACTTAATGTTATGAAAAGAATTGTGAAAATGTTCAATGATATATTTTTCCTCTTTTTGTGAAATTTTGAAGTTAGAAATATGTGCCTTCTTCAATGACGTCTAGTGGGGGAAAAAGTGTGGTGACCTAGTCTTTTTTTGATAATTTTGAATCTTGAATCTAAATTATACCAAAGAAGCTTTAAATATGAATTTAAAAAAATCTTAGCACTACGTCCTTTCCCAGCCAACCTCCTTAAGTCATTAAATCAAAAATTCAAAGTCGTTTTTATACAAAAATGGCTATCAATCGTTAATATATCATCTTCCAGAAGTACCTATAGAATCTTTATAAAATGTTTTCAAAAAAGCAACTACTTATCTATTCTTCCTACATATTTTTCCAGGGAAGTTGTGAAATTCCGCACAAGAAATAAAAGACTACCTATCGAAACAGGTAGATGGCATAGTAAACCCCTCAACGAAAGACTCTGTATGCTATGTGATTCTCAAGAAGTAGGAGATGAATACTCGCCTCGGACGATAATCATACCCTCAGGGTGAACATTCTTACTATCACCCTCTCATGAATGTGATATTTGTTTTATTATACCGAAATCCCCTCGGGCAAAAACAAGATTCATTTTCAGTACCGATTTCACTTTGCCAGATTTCTTTTTTTATTTATTTTTTCTCAAAGTGGCTATGAATATCATATTGTTGGATCGGAAATAACGTAACTAAGAAAATGAGTGGTAGTTTATTGAAATCGGTCAAGAACTTTTGAAGTTATGATGAGTTAAAAATAGCAATTTCACCATAGTCGATGACGTGACCGAAACAGCGCGCATCAAAGCTGCGCATGTGATAATTGTTTTACTATCACCCTGCGATTTACTATCACCCTGTACTATCACCCTCGCATGAGATAGTAAGAAATTACACATTGTTGTCTATGGGGATTTAGCATGGGCATCTTATGTGAGGTATAATAATAGTATTTATTATTAATGATATGTATTAGCGTTTATCATAAACATAAACATTTATCCTTTGACCTATATAGAAGTTTTGATTAAATGTTGCATACTTGGGCTTCAGTCTAAAAATAAAAATATTCTCCAGAAGGTTGGTAAATTCAAGGACAGGTTTATATAGGAATCTAACATGTGGCACAAAAGACCCTAGATTTCCTGATTCAACATCTCCCTTGTTATCCACCTGAAGCGAATACACTTTTTGTTTACCTTGGGTCCATGTCAGCTAAGTGCCGCCAATATACAATCACAATGGAGGTATAATGTATTGAGAACATGAATAAAATAGTATTTAACATGTTGGTTTAGACGAATATATAAAAGTACTACTAAGTATTTAAAAGCAACACATCTTTTAACTGAAAATAACGTTGGTCTACAATATTCTTCACAATTTATATAAACACTATATGTATTGAATATATATTAGTTTCATATGAAATACATATGTGAACAGTTCATATGTGTCACAGGCGTATTATTTTGATGTGTAAAAAATATTTGGTACATATGTGCCATATATGTATCATTTACATATGTGGCACATATGTAAATAATATTATGCACATATTGTATTAATATGCAAATCATAAGAAAGGAATACATATGTGTCACACATCACAACATTTTTTCCTGTATACCTGTACGGAGACTAAATAAAAATGTGAAGTTTAAAAAAAATAAAATGTTAGTGCATGATCGTCACCAGTTTATCAGGTTCGGCATTTTTTTCTCATTCTCACCTGATAAATTGGATAGGATCAGGCACTAACATGATATTCTCTATATTCATGTCACGTCTCATATGAACGTGTTTAATAAAGACTTAGAATCAAGCAATAACTCCGGATAAATGCTACAAGCTAATGCGTTAATCATAATCTGGATCATGTTTTAACTTAATCATTGAAACTCTTAACCTTTATTTAAATTTCTTGATTTCGAACGAGACTAGGCTTAATACGATATCGATTTTACCGAT
The DNA here is from genome assembly GCA_037043455.1 of Cyrtodaria siliqua. Taxonomy (NCBI): domain Eukaryota; kingdom Metazoa; phylum Mollusca; class Bivalvia; order Adapedonta; family Hiatellidae; genus Cyrtodaria; species Cyrtodaria siliqua. Next base: position 150,016 of record JAWPHD010001975.1, on the reverse strand, counting down.
ATTGGTGTTGATGTGTCGATGACGTGCAATGATTTTACACGCATGTCTAGTTTGAAAAGGATCGGCTAAAAAACAACTTCCCAATCACGTTATTGATTCGGGACAAAAATACGTGAATATTGGATACATTTCCTCTTTTGTAGAGCGCCGTTTGTTAAAAATAAATAAAAATGCTTCGCTACAAAACATGCTTTTTTCATGACTTAGCCATATTTAAATAAATTGACACGATTTAAATATTAAATAAATAGACGTTCGATTTACTAAATGAGTAACGAGTTAATTAAATCCGCCATATTTACTAAATGTGCATGTCCACACGATTTAACTAAATAGTTTGGGTTTTAATAAATGTTTCCGTTCGAAATTATAAATGCTCAACAAGTAATTACACCTGAAGCACGCAGATAAATAAGAAAAGTATTTATTATATCGCCGCGATTTAACTAATGGTTTCGCATTTTTAATAAATCGACGTTTGATTTACTAAATGTGTACCGATATAATTAAATCTGCAACACATCGCTAAATAAGAAAAATATTTATTAAATTGCCTTAAGATTTACATCAAAGAAATAAAAAAAGATCGGACAGGGAAAGTAGCATTCAAGGAGGACAGTCAACCACAAAACACAGAAACAAACATGGAAACAGGCAAACAAGAAGGCAAAAGTAATAATAAAAGTAAACGACATCACCAACACAAAAGGGTTGACAAAAATCTTGTGATTTAAATATAGATTTGCGATTTAAATAAATTGTCGTCTGATATACTAAATGCGCAACGAATACGATTTAGGCCGCGTGCCCTGGTGAGCGTAGTCAAAATCATATTTAGGCCCCGTGCCTTGGTGAGTGGGGAGCGTAGTCAAAATCATATTTAGGCCCCGTGCCCTGGTGAGTGGTGAGCGTAGTCAAAATCATATTTAGGCCCCGTGCCCTGGTAAGTGGTGAGCGTAGTCAAAATCATATTTAGACCCCGTGCCTTGGTGAGTGGTGAAAGTAGTTAAAATCATATTTAGGCCCCGTGCCCTGGTGAGCGTAGTCAAAATCATATTTAGGCCCCGTGCCCTGGTGAGCGTAGTCCAAATCATTTTGATCACGCCGATTTATTTAATTCGCAACTTATGCACATTTAGTAAATATGGTTCCTACTAAAGGGACTGGAGGCGATCTAGAGAGAAGTTGGTGCCAAAACAAATGCAAGAAAAAAATCTCATAATATGCTTCAGCTTAATTTGAAATGTGCACATGCATTGAATAATAACTACTGATAAAGGTGATCCTTTGAGAGCAACAAACACAATTAAGAGAATAAGCCACATATAAAGTTCGGTTGAATTGTTATTAATGAAAATGTTGTGCGGGTAACCACGACGAGTCGTGTATTTTAATGTTTTATTGTTAAATCGTCATTATTATTTTTATATACGGGTTCATATTGCTAGGTGACTATCGTGAAGCAAGACTTGTTTATATATTTTTTTTAATAACGACAGACACACACTTTTTGGGACGGACGGAAGGACACTCGGACAAACGGACGGACATGGTTAACGCTATATGCCTCCTCACAAATAAAATGAGGCTTATGCGCAGATGAAGCAACTTTAGCAGGACTGGCCATATTTGAGCTTCCTGTGTGCCTGTCGTGTTGAGATGCTAATAAATAGGCCAGCAAAATGCCATATTCAACTGTTAGATTATACACACGCAAATTATGTTGTGCAATTTTGTCTTTGTTGACTGTTCCCCAACCCCCATCCTGCCCACACCCACCCCACTAAAGTTTGGAGTACTTTTAAATATTATGTATATATATAAGTCATACATGAATTGAACGTGGTGGATATACCTTTCAAGACAGTGTTCCAAAAAATTGCAAACAATTTCTACAAGTATGAATCACTGTTAGAAACTCTTCACCTTTTGTTTTCGTTTATTTACTATTATTTTGTTCTCATCATGTGACATGCAATTACTACTGTATTACATATGTACCTAATTGTTAATATGTGTATTTGTAATCTCTGTAAAAGAGGAATTAAAGAGTATATATATATGTCATATAATAATGTATATGTGCCGATTAAAAGTATAGATTTTGTCATGGGTTCTTAAAATACCGGCGACTGTATATGAGTAAAATGAATTATGTGTCTAAATTCGACGCTCCAGTTTTGGGGTTTGGCCTGGCTGGTGAAAGCCGTTTATATTGTGTATATAACGTTTGGATTCTCAAAAATATATTGTATATATAACGTTTGGATTCTCAAAATATGCAAGTTATGTATATACCTCATCTTGGGTAGGTTTAGAAACGGTGTACACATGTTGTACAATTTGTCTGTTGTTGGCGGGATAGCTACTTTAAGATAATTATATCTTTCTAAGATTATGTGGCATATACTAGATACTTTAGAAAGTATGGCAGTACTGTGTAATTCTCCCTCAGCCACCCTAGTACCTTCCAATATACACGTGGATTGCCACTTTATGTATGACAAGATAATAGCGAGGTTGTGTACACATAAATCAATTAAAAGGGACACACGACCATCTTTAAGTTTCTATCACGCATTCAAATTAGCGTCTCGAGTTATTAATCCAGTATAATTTTGACTTCAAACCTGCTCGCATATAATTAAATACAATTTTGGGTTTTGATTTTTCTTCTTATTCTGCCATATGTTGTGTTTGTTTATTTGTTTATTTGTTTGTTTGTTTGTTGTTTGTTTGTTTGTATGGTGTGTTACGTCATTTTAAGCACATATGCCATTTGTGACGGTCGATTGTGGTGGTGGAGACAGGCCACCCACTTATTCCTGGGTAGAACTAGTACTGTATTCCTTCTCGCCATGCGACACTTTCTCACGTACAAGTTGAGCTCCCAGTGGGATTTGAACCCGCAGCGGTCAGAGGCGTTAAACCCTCGACCACGCAGGCGCTCTATGTTTAAATATATTATTGGTGGCCGTGCAATATAACCAACAGTTAGTAATGTGCAAAAACAAGTTGCTCTGTACGTTTCTTATAATCAATATTAGTGACTGAACAAATGCAATTTATGTAGAAAAACTCTTTGCCGCGTATCCTTTCATTAACCTGTATGACGTATTGCCTACTGACCGTCCTAAGTCGGGAACCCTGTCTTCACCACTTATGTTGTGTATTGTCCTTTTAATCGAATTTTTGAATGTGCTCATTTATTTCGGTTTCTTGTGCAGTGCTGACCTACGGTGCCATTGCGTTTGATCACTGTAATTTTTTACAGGACCAATTTTCTCATTTTTTATCTAGCTGGAATCATTTGTTTTATCAATTAAAGCGAATCTTGGTTTATTTTAATTCGAGACGACCTGTTAATTTTTTTCTACCGTTCCAATGCGGTAGCCCTATTGTTAACCCGTTTGTGTTTGAGATGTCACGTGCCTTGTTTATTTAGCTGCCGAAGGCACCTAATTCTTAACTGAGTTTCTTTATTTGTCTATGGCTAACTGACTGTGAATCATTTAGTTGAAGATAAGCATGCTTTACAACATGAACACCTAGATAACTCGTCTAAAAAACGTGAATGGTACAAACACATATTTTGGAATGTTCAAAGGTTACCGTTTCGCCTGTGGATATGACGTTTTCGTAAATCAGTCTACTCAGTGTAGAGTGCGGCAGTATCAATATTTCAAAACTTCAATTTTTATTACGTTTATTTATAATTATATTCAAGCAGTTTACATTCAAAATGCTCATAGACAAATAAATCGAATTATTAATGTCAAGCTTGATACATGTAAATACAGCAGGATTGTTCATAGTCTGAGTTATGTAATTGTGTTTAATTTATTTCAACATGTATTGGATACTGTACATACTGCATTTGGTTATGTACTTTAAAATAACTTATGCGTATATAAATATTTATATATGGGGACTTTAGATTTTACAACAGGAAACTCTTCATAATTGTATACTATTGTATGTATATATCAATGTGTGTGTGCATGTTTCTTAATTTGATGGCCTCAAGGGAGAACGATTGTTGTAAATTGATTGATTTACCATCATTAAATAAATCATTTATTATTATTATATAATTATTATTACGTTAAGTATGGTATATATCGCTACTACTGCTACTACTCTACTGCTGCTGTTACTGCTGCTACTACTACTACTACTACTTCTACTACTACTACTACTATTACTACTACTACTACTACTACTACTGCTACTACTACTACTACTTCTACTACAATTACTACTACTACTACTACTACTACTACTACTACTACTACTACTACTACTACTACTAGTACTACTACTACTACCACTACTACTACTACTACTACTACTACAACAACTACTACTACTAATAATAATAACAATAATAATAATAAAATAAATAATAATACTAATATTAATAATAATAATAATAATAATAATAATAATATTTTCAATCATTGTTTTATTATTTTATAATGGGTTAATATTCATAGTTTTGACTGCAATTAAAACATCTGACAACATTAGTAAAAATCCTATGCCATTAGACTATATATAACCCACATTAACCTATAAGCAACTGACATAGAAAGAATGTTAATAAACAACATACCTGCTTTTTTAATTTATCTTTCAAATCTGTATCCAGAGTTTCCAATAAGGAACACATTTCTAGCATGTCCTAAGTGTCGTAATTGCAAATATGCATCATTTACGGTCTACCAACAATCCAATATTAGATTCAGCCTGGAAACCGTCGTCGTTATAGTAAATAGTGTCTATAACACGGCACGACAGCGCATGATTCTGCATAAGTATTGCCCGGATACTGATTAACAGTACTCTCACGTAATCTCACGTAATCTCACGTAATTTATTGCACAAATACGTGTTTCGAAGTAGGAAGTGACAGGAAGGTTTCGGAAGTTTTTATTTTCTAAATGCCATTAGGCCAGATTGGCCCATTAGGCAACATATTTACTATACAAACATATTCCTCTATCAAACCAGGAATTTTCGAAAATTATTTTATTTCCGACTTTTATGTTTGAGTTATTCCAAATGATTTCTTTACCTATTACGCGTGTTTGATTTTGACAGTGAATGTATTGCCATGCAATTGCAACATCTTGTAAAAAAACATTATTTGGAAATAACACTTTCATATCTGAATTATTTAAGTTACATTCAAATAACAATTTACTGCCATAATTTGAAATTTTATGGGCCTAAAAAAACTTCCATTAGCCGTTATTTTCAGAGTCAAATATTCGTTTTATCCAGCCAGCTTTAATAGATTTTTTTTTAAATTTAAATGTCGATCATTTTCAGCCCTCCATCTTCATATCCTCGAGTAATTACTTCTCTTTTTATTTTATCAGTTTTGTTATCCCATAAAAAATTAAACATGGTGCCGTTTATACTGTTTATACATTCTTTTGAGGGTTCGGAAGTACTGTCAACGGGTTAATCAACTTGGGTAAGGCAAAGGATTTTAGCACAGTAATTTCCCCAAGTGGGGTCAGCTTTCTGTGCTGCCATTGTTTCAAACAATTACAAAAAAACATTTATTTTAGGTATTAAATTTGATTGAAAGTTAATTGATTTATCATTATGAAACACCATTCCTAATGATTTTAAATTATCAGAGCAGCAGTGAAACTTTTTGTTCGCACAGTAGATTGTATCATTATGTTTTAGACGGCCTGCTCTTAGTACGGTACATTTGGATGTATTTAACTTGAGACCAGAAATAAAGCAAAAATTATCTAGTACATCAATTAAAATTGTAAACGATTTTTTTTATCCGTCTGTGATGAATGTAGCATCGTCTGCAAATAATGATTGTTTGACCTCATATCTTTTGATGTTAACACCTTTTATGTCTGTATTAGTATATATTTCATATGATAAAAGTTCTATGCATAAAATAAAAAGAGAAGGAGACAATGGACATCCCTGGCGTACTCCTCTGGCAATAGTAAAGAAATCTGACATGTGTCCATTATTAATAATACAGCTTTTTTAATTAGATTAAAATAGTTTTACCCAATTTATAAGTGATTCTCCAAAGTTGAAGTGTTTAAGACAGTTTATTATAAAACCATACACTATCGAAAGCCTTTTCAAAAGCAGAAAAGAATAAAAGGGGTGACATATCAAAGACGTCTATTTATTTTAACATTTCAAATAGTAGTCTCATGTGTTCACCAATGTATCGTCCCTTAATAAAGCTTGTCTGAGCATTACTTATGATATAGGATAAAACTGGTTTCATTCTGTTGGCATTTGCCTTGGAAGCTATTTAGTAATCAACATTGAGAAAGCTTATGGGTCGCCAGTTTTCTAACACGAATGTATCTTTTCCTGATTTTGGAATAAGGGTTGTGACGCTTTGTTTCTGAAGCTCTGTCATTTCTGCCGTTTGAGAGGAGTGGTTTAATGAATTAAGGAGATATTTTTTAATGTCCTTCCAAAATAGTTTGTAAAACTCAATATTGATACCTTCTGAACCCGGACTTTTATTGTTATTCATTTGTTTAAGGCCTAAAGCACATTCATATTTAGTTAACAGACCCTCACAATAATCTTCATTTAAAGAGTTCATAGTTTTATTAAAAAAGTCGTAATTAGAAAGGTTGCAATCGCGCGTTTTTTTTTGTATAGTATGCTGTTTGTGCGTTCAAAATATTTTTTTGGTTAGTAAGTATTTTATCGTGACAATGTAATTTAAATGTGATTTTTTTTCGGATTTTCTTTTTTTTCAAGGTTAGCGAAATATTTGCTATTCTTTTCATGACTTTCTACATATTGGAAAAGAGTATTGTAGATACAGAGAAGCGTAGTTAGAGAACAGTGTAGATCCAGAGAAGTGTAGATACATAGCAGTGTAGATACAGAGAACTGTAGATACAGAGAAGTGTAGACACATAGACGTGTAGTTAGATACACGTTTAGATACATAGACGTGTAGTTAGGGAAACGTGTAAATACATAGAAGTGTAGTTAGGGACAAGTACAGATACAGAGAAGTGCAGATACATGTCAAGATGTCGTATCACAATGTTGAGTTGTCACAATGTCGGGTGTCGCATTGTCGCCCACGACAACATGACATTATGTCGCATTGTCGTAATGTCGCCCACAACAACGCGACATTCTTTCAAATGTTGTAATATCGCGATGTCGACCTGATCATTTATATTCGATAGTATGGAAACGTACGGAAGCGTATTCGTGCCTCGTCTTGTTGGGTTATATTGAATTTCTCAATTAAAAATTCCTCGAGTTGTTATGATATATATATCTACCAATCGATATATGTATGTCGACAAAACACGACGTAATTCAATAAATGCAAAACAAATACGTTGAAAAGGTTCTTAATTTTACAATAAATCGATTTTAGTGAACTTGACATTTTTTTCTTTTCTTTATATCGCGTTGAAACAAAACAAATAAAATTATATCAGTATAAAGGTACTCGACGTAATGAGTAGTATCTGTATTACACGAGATATTTATCTGACAAACACGAGATATTTATTTCAAGTTATGTACAGTTTGTCGATTATGTATATAAATATGTCGATTTAAAATCTAAAAAATGATAAAACAATTCGAGTTAACGGTCATCCGGCATGTTTCTGATTTCTTTACTAAGCTTTTTTTTTTTTGAATTTCAATCACCAAATTAATGGTGATCCATTTATTCACCCCGTCATAGGTTTGTGAGGGTCGGGGTGGGCCACCCCTCAGCAAACCGTACAGTTATATGATAAAATATGCGTCAAATATGTATTTAAATATAATACAACAAATATTTACAGAAGCTAGACTAAAGCATTTCTTAATATAGACATAAACAAATGGGGAGGTTGTTTCTTTCTTTACGATTTCAGAATGAGTGCAAACATGAATATTGGCCAAATTTGTTAAAGGGAGGCATTGCAATATGTATATATTTCAAAATATCTTCAGTGGATAATATGTCATGATTGGCATGTATCCCTTTAAAAATTGGAAGACATTTAATTTCACAATCTTCAAATGATAAACTTTACTTATTTATTATTTTTTGCATTCATTCTAAAATCGCAAACAAACTTTTTCTTTTCAAAAAACTCAGTGGATGATTTACATATATTTATATTGAAAAAAAGTTATGTTACATAGAAACTCACAAATATTAGAACAATGAGACAAGCAGATTACCATTGTTATCCATTAGATCATTAATAAATATAATACCTTTGTCATACCATCTCTTATAAAATACACTTGATCTTCCGATCTTAATGTTATTGTTGTACCATAACGGCTGTGTTAGAAATTGTTTCCATGACAGTGGTTGAACATTTAATAGAGTATCCAGACTTGTGTATACATCCTTCCAAAAGGGATTGCATATATTTTGCAATTTATTTTTTACATAATCATTACCCAGAAATAACATCTTAGTCGTAAATGGATACATATGTTTATGGATTTTTATACATTTTTTATCTCCAACTAGGAATCTTCTAATCCATGTTAGTTTCAATGAATATATGAATTGTTTAATATTAATCATTCTTAATCCCCCATGTTCATAATCTGGGGTTACAACAGTTCTCTTTATTTTGTCTGGGTGATTATTCCATAGGAAATTAAAACACATATCTTGTAGTATTTTAATCTGACTGTCAGGTGGATTTGGTAAAGATGAAAATAAATGGTTTAATTTTGATAAAGCTAAGCTCTTTATGAAAGTAATTTTTCCAATCGGTGTGAGTATTCTTTTTGACCAAGATAGTAGTAATGATTTAATTTCTTTTATTTTACTATCGTAATTTAATGCGACTAGACTATGTAGGTTCGTTTACATTATGATACCAAGGATCACAACGTCTCCTTGATCCCAATTTAAATTTACATCTTTACAAAGTTTAGCCTTTGAGCCTTTATTTTTCCAAAACCATATAACTCTAGTTTTATCAACATTAACATTAAGACCTGATATTTCTGCATAGAATTATAAAACAATTAGGGCATATTTAAGTGATTTTTCAGTGCCATCTAATACCAAGGAGGTATCATCGGCATATTGAGAAATTACATATTCAGTGTCCCCTACTTTGACTCCTGTGATGTCTTTATTTGTCCTAACCAGTATAGCTAATATTTCAACACATAAGATAAAAATATATGGGGAGAGCGGGTCTCCCTGTCTGCAGCCTTGGTGAATAGAAAACCATTCTGATAAGTGACCATTAACGGAAATGCAGGATTTTATATCAGTGTAAAAAACCTTTATCCACTTCCTTATTCTTTGTCCAAATTGAAAAAAACATAATACCTGATCAATAAATGACCATGAAAGTGTATCAAAAGCCTTTTCAAAATCTACAATAAGAAGTAGTCCAGGTATACCATTTTTTTCAGTATAATAAAACAAATCGTATATAGAACGTGTATTTTCACCTATATATCGCCCTGCCAAAACACCAGTCCTATCATCGTTTATAAGTAGAGGTAAAACTTGTTTTAAACGCTGCGCAATGCATGCTGACGCTAATTTATATGAGCAATTTAATAAAGAAATTGGTCTCCAATTTTTTAAGTATTGTTTATCTTTGTTTGTTTTTGGAATGCATGTTATAATTCCTTCTTTTTGCGTGATTGAAAGTTCTCCTTTTAATAAACCATGGTTAATAGATCTCATGAGGAAAATTCCTATATCTTCCAGAAAAATTTGTAAAACTCCATGGTATAACCACTGGAGCCTGGGCTCTTGAGATTTCGTGCGTTTTTTAAACAACATAATAATTCTGATAATTCTATTAGGCCTTCTAGTGTATTTTGTAGCTCTCTTGTAAGTTTTGGTATATGACTATCTTTAAACAGTTCATTTAAATTTACATGTTTTACTGGTCTATGTGTATACAATGATTGATAAAAATTCCTATTTACTAATTGACTATTTCGTTATTCGTTTGAGTCAGGTTTTTGCGCACAATATAACATATTTGTGTTGGCGTACCGTAAAACACCATTCATTCATTCATTCATTCATTCATACATACATGGCCACGTCGAGGATCTTGAGTACGCACTTCACTGAATTGGTGGACAATAGATAACAACATTTCTAGGTCGATGGTCGATGGTAAGATGCGATGGTCGATAGTAAGATGCATCTTACCATCGCATCTTTACATCGACCACCGCATCTTACCATCGACCATCGCATTTTGCCATCGACCATCGCATCTTACCATCGCATCTTACCATCGACCATCGAATCTTACCATCGCATATTACCATTGACCATCGCATCTTACCATCGCGTCTTACCATCGACCATCGCATCTTACTATCGACCATCGACCTAGGTCGATGATCAATGGCTAGGTCGATGATCGATGGCTAGGTCGATGGTCGATGGTAATATGCGTTGGTAAGATGGCCCTAACAGGACACCGTACTTATTAGTGAAATGAACCAGAAAATAATGTAAATTCATTTACACATTTCGACATCGGAAAATCTTTGGAAACTGAACAATCTTGCTACTTATGTGTATACAATTCCGAAATTGCCCTGCGCAAAGTAAGATTTTTTTTAAATGCCCAGCAGTATCGGAATTCATGAACACGTGCGATATGTATAATTCCAGAATCGTCCGTGCAAAAAGCAGGAAGTGGGACAAATTAGAAATAGTTCCGTGTGTAATATTTGCCTGTGTACGGTTTGATTAGTCATTAATAACACGTTATCGTCCATTGCAACAGCGCAAACAGAGTGTAAAATATTATGCAATCCAAATAATGATATAAATTAGCAAAAGGATCGCATATAAGATCAAGTTTGTTTGTTGATGTTTTTTGTTTTTTTTGTTTTTTTTAAATATGTGTAAAAGAAAAGTGTCTTTTGTTCAAATAAGGTCACCTGACTGGGTAAATGTTGGATGAACGGAGACTCACATTATGTTTGACAATCTTAACTACTCGAAGCCGCTTATTAAGGATATTTTTAAAAAGCTCTTACAAAATTTATTGTGTCTTCTCATAGGCTCGAATTAGCGAAATAATCCAAATAAAACACCGAGAGATAACAGGATATGCAAACTGTGCAATGTGTTAGAGGACGAATATGATTTTTTATTTGAATGCCCTTCACATTATGATCTTAGAAAAGCGTACTTAAAGCCTACCACATAACAAAGATAAATTGATTCAACTTATGCAGACCACATTTGCTAGAGAAGCTACCACTTCTCTTTCTTGTAATAATGTCAGGGTTTTCTTTACAAAAGTCCCTAATGATACTTTTATAACATATGGACTTCCGCTGAGGTTTGCAAAGCGTTATCGTTTTATACGGGTATGACACATAGTTATGTTTATTTTGTCATCTACTAGTCAGGGAGACATTATTGGTGCGTTTAATAATACACATCGGTATCTGGATGGCATACTCGATATTGATAATCCGTTCTTTGCTCATATGGCTACTAATATGTATCCTCCAGAGCTCACGCTTTGAATAAAGCCAACAGTTTGAATACCATAGCAGCATTCCTCGATCTTCACCTCTAGATTTCAAATGATTACGTACATACTAAAATCTATGATAAGAGAGATGACTTTAACTTTGACATCGTTAACTATCCACATTTAGATGGGGACATATCTTGTGCTACACCATACGGGGTTTTATACCTCCCATCTCATTCGTTTTGCTAGGGCATGTAACGACGTTAAGGAGTTCAATGATCGGAATCAAGTAATTACAAGTAAACTACTTGAGCAAGGTTTTCGTTATCATAAACTACGTAAATCATTTTCAAAGTTATATCGCCGAAACGAAAGCCTGCTGGAGAAGTGCAAAACGAACTAAAAACATGTCTGCGACGAATGTACCCTTTGTTTGTGATGCAGTGCATACTTCTCCGTGGCCGAATGGCTAACGACGTTGCGTTGTAAATTTTCGCCTCTCACCGCTGCGGGTTCAAATCCGAATGGGAGCTCGACTTGTAAATGAGGAAGTGTCGATTCTTACGGATGGTGGGAAGTACATTATTGGTTCCACCACAAACAAATTCGACCGTCATATATAACATTACATGTGTTAAAAATGACGTAAAACACCATACAAACAAATACACAAACAAACAAACAAAGCATACTTACGCTGCCATTGCGTTTGGGTGCTGTGATTTCTATAGGACCATTTTTCTTATTTTATAGAAGACCGAACATGATCAAACTGACAAATTAACAACAGCCACATGTTACACTATATGTACACCGTCTCTACACCTAATGACGACGAGATAAATATACAATTTACCTATTGTGAGAATTCAAACTCTATAGACACAGTATTAACCGCCTTAACCAGCCAGGCCAAACGAGGAATTTAGCAACTAATAATCTATTTTACGCATATTCAATCAAAGGTTCTTTAAAATAGTTAAATAAACCTATACTTTTAATCGACATACCGACATGATTATATAACATGAACTCCTGCCTAGAGTTTTGATAAACTGTTTTATACAATTTTGCCCTTATTTGGCATGTTAGTTTCTTTAATGTTGTTTCTTTTAGTTTTAGGCACATAAGTTGTGCCAACTGAAAATTCTGTGAATTCAAATATTATCTCATATTTCAATAAATTCATTCTTTAGATTTAGGTTATGTGTGCTATTGTCGTGAAACATGACTTCTCATACTGCATGAAACGCAAACATTTAATTAGTGTATATTGCTTGTCATGTTATTGTATGTTGTTTTATCACATAACGTCCCTTGTTAGCAGTGTCGAAAACCCATTTAATATTCTATTGTATGACACACGTGTAATACAACCTGGAACGATTTTGATTGGTTGAGTTAAACCTGTAACACTACGCAAGTTTATTAACTGAAACTATTTTATTTATTACAAATTCACCCAGATCTTAATCATAAACTTATTATTTGTGACAGCTTATAGAAATAATGCACGTTATACAAAACATTGTTGTTGGTTTGTTAAAAAGTTGGCGTAAACTGCTATTTTGTAAAGAGGTAAAACACGAACTCTTTTATACGCAACGTTATGTGTGAGACGCGACGTTACGACGTCACATATTTTATGACGTTTTGGCGCTAAAGTGTGTCTGACGTCGTGGCGGTTCTATGTCCATCTGAATTATTTTTTACTAAATTGATTGCAATGTTATGTGATAAAATGGATCTTAAACTCGTTCCAATTCCATATAAGATTTATGAAACTCGTTATGAATTATTTTTAATTTTAACTCGCCAAAAGGCTCGTTAAAATTAAAATAATTCATAACTCGTTTCATAAATCTTATATGAAATGGGAACTCGTTTAAGATCCTCTATATATACCCTGGTCCAAAACTTTTTTTACCGAGTGTAACCAATGTGTAAGGTGTACTGTGGGATGCCCTCGGCCCGTCCTAGATCTTTTGACGAGGATAACAAAACAAAGTATTCTTATTACTAAATATAATATGTAATATTAAAATATCGAGGTATACATCTTAATGCTGAATACATTCTTCATTAATCAATATTGCTTTGCGTCCCTATGACATAAATATTGTTTTTAGTAGTTTTTAGCTCGACTATTCGAAGAATAAGAGAGCTTATGTAATCACCCCGGCGTCGGCGTTGGCGTCGGCGTCGGCGTCCCACATCAAATTTTGCGTGTAAGCTGTGTTTACAAGTCTAAATCTCTTACAATTCTTACCCTAGCACAACCAAAATATGGCCATTAGCTTCCTTATAGCATTATCGTAAGGGCTGCTTATTTAATAAGTAATTTTGGTTCCTGTAACCCCTGGGCTCCCATGGAACCCAAATTCTGATAGCCCTTAAAATATGTCTGTTTCACATCAAATTTTGCGTGTAAGCTGTGTTTACAGGTCTATCTCTCTTACATTTCTTGTCCTAGCTGAACTAAATTTTGGAATTGGTTTCCTTATAGTATGTTGTAAAGGGTTGGATAAGTATTTTGTCTTCTGATAATTCTGGGTTCCCATGGAAACCAAATTGTGATGGCCCATAAAATGTGCAATAAAGGCAGATTTAGGTTTGCATGTAAGCATATATATATCTATAATTTTGGCTTGGGATTTGTTATAGCATTATCCATCTTATTACTTCACCCATATTGGGGCATGGGCTCCCTCCTCCCCCACCCCCTACCCCCGCCCCCACTCCTGTCCACACCTTTCTTTTTGTTTTCTTCTTTTTTTTTTTTACATATTTCTGTGTTGTTTTATTCTTACACATATAAGTTGCAACCCTCCCCGCCCCCCCCCCCCCCACCCCCCCCCCCCTTTGAAACATTTTTTTAACATATTTCTTTGTTGTTTTAGTCAATTCTTACTCATATACGTTGCCCCATCCACCCCCCCCCCCCACCCAACCCACTCCCGCCTCTCACCCAACTCCACCCCCCTCATCCCACCCTCACTTGAAACTATTTTTTTTTTTTACATATTTCTGTGTTGCTTTTGTTAATTTTTACACAAATATGTTGCTTCCCCCCACCCCACCCCCACTTGAAAATCTATTTCTTTGTTTTTTTTTACATATTTCTGTGTTGTTTTAGTCAATTCTTACACATATATGTTGCAACCTTCCCCCTCCCCCCGCCTCTCACCCCCTCCCCCCCCCCCCCCCCCCAAACACTTGAAACTTTTTTCTTTTTTTTTTACATATTTCTTTGTTGTTTTAGTCAATTCTTACACATATATGTTGCCCCCTCCCAACGCCCCCAACCCACTCCCGCCTCTCCCCCCCACACCCCACCCCCACTTGAAACTATATTTTTTTTACATATTTCTGTGTTGCTTTTGTCAATTCTTACACATATATGTTGCCCACTCCCCGCTCCCCCCCCCCCACTCCCCACACTTGAAACTTTTTATTTTTACATTTTTTTTGTTGTTTTAGTCAATTCTTACACATATATGTTGTCCCCTCCCCGCCCCCCCCCCCTCCACCCCCGCCTCTCACCCCCACCCGCACACTTGAATTATTTTATTTTTACATATTTCTTTGTTGTTTTAGTCAATTCTTACACATATATGTTGCCCTACCCACCCCACGCCTCTACCCCATCCCCACTCAAACTCGATTTTTTAATTATTTTTTTCTTCATATTTGTGTTGTTTTGGTGAATTATTACATAGCTTCTTACACATATATGTTGCCCTCACCACCCCCACTCACCACCCACCATCCACCCCCGCCTCTCTCCCACCCCCACCCCGCACCCAACTCAAAACTCGAATTTTTTATATATTTTTTTTTTTACATATTTCTGTGTAGTTTTGGTCAATTCTTACACATAGTTATGTTGTGCTCCCAACCCCACCACACATTGTTGTAGCCTTGTTTGCTGATGGTATATACTAGCTATAAATTTATTATTCTCTGAAAAATCGAATAGTCGAGCTGCGCTGTTCTCCGACAGCTCTTGTTTCATACAGTGGTACAATAAGAATATTTACCCCTTGGATTGTTTAACATTATAAAATAGCAGCATAATCACTTTAGTTATTCAAAATCATGCTCAGGTGAACATATACTTGAATAATAAGTCTCTGTAATCCTTTAAATACCACACAATTAATACCTTACACAACAAAGGAAGCGTTCCGACCCAAACCATGTATTTAAATCCGTCTGAATTTTTTATTTATTTTTTCGTATTGAAGCAATATTCGTTTCTTTATTATATATAATGAAGCATCCACAACTCTCCCAAAATCGCCTCCAATCCATTTGAGGAAAACATCCCAACAGATGATGTTTGCATTGTTTAGGTTTATCCCGAGTAACTTGCTAATTCAAATCCTTTACTTTTAATCTTACCATTGACTGAAACCAGGGACCTCAGGGTTCTGAGGGACGTCCGTGGCCGAGTGGTTAGAGTCTCTGACTTGAAATCACTTGCACCTATATTTGATTCATCATGGGCCTAGGAATATTTATGCGAGTAAGCTATTCAATTGGCTTGCGGAGCGTCGGTGGTTTTTCCCAGGTGTCCGCTCGTGAATAAAATTCCACCAATGGAAGCTGAAAAATCGCCATATGACCTTAGCTGTTGGTGCGACTATAAAATCCAATTCAATTCAATTTAGAATTGCTTAAAGTCCAGACTCTATTGTGCCCATCGCTTCAGGGTTACCTCGACGTGTTCGTTGGCGGACGGACTCTAAACCTTAGAACTACACACACACACACACACTTTAGAATTGCTTTCTTAGACAGTTAGCATCATTTTGTTTTTTTGTTCTTTTGGAAGTAACGTTGTATTAGATTTGTAGCCACCATTAACGATTGTTTACATATTTCCATTTCGAACAATTACTTAGAATATCTGTAAACCTCGTAACTGTATCTGTATACCAGGTATAATGATAACCAAAGAAATATTAACCTTTTCATGTATAACGTTAAGGACTTTTAATTGTTGTGTTATTAAATTCTCGGGAATCATACCCGAATCTAAACTGTAATTGACATTTATACTGTTTATTGTCATAACGTAAGAAACAAGCATAAGTTATCTGTTCAGGTGCATGAACGTTTAGAAAGTTCCTCGAGAGCAATATTTTTTAAAGAAATTGTTAGTTTTGATTTTCAGTTATTTCTTAATTGCATAAACATACCCAAATTTAGAATAGCGATGATCAGATTAATTGTCTCATCTCACAACCTTGCTGCAGAGACTGGTAGGTGGCATAGACATAGAAGTATGATACAAGAACATTTATTTCAAAAAGAGTATGAGAGTGGACCTTTGGAAACGGCCGAACACGATAAATACGATATTGCAGTCTCGGTTTGATTTAGAAATATGCTTGCTACCGCTCACGTCGGTTTTTACAAACCCGGTTTAACATTGGCTATATGAGCTATTTTCCGACAATATACCATTAGAAGACAGAACATGTATAATTTGAAACAGAATTGAATAAATACTGAAAAGTGGATCCCTTGGAAGCAACAAACACAAACAAGAGATAAAAGTGGCAGATTTGGTTTTATTGAGTCTGTTCATAAAGGGTAATGAAAAGTGCGACACCTCCCACGCCTCCTAGCACCGGCTTAAGCGACATTCTACTTTAAAACCACAAATATTGGGCTGGAAGGCGAATTTCATTCCATTCTAGTTTGCGATCTGTTTAAAGACATCCGCAAATATATATTAAGAAGTATTTTTGGAATCGACCGAGCATGTTCAAATTAAAATAACCTGTTTTACTCCAAAAATGAAAACATAGCTAATAATACAGTTTGCATATGTGTGTAGAGTAAATATGTTGCCTCATGGGCCAACCTGGCCTAATGGCATTTAGAAAATAAGAACGTCCCAAAACTTCCATATATGTAACAGCCGATTAAGTAGACAGACATTGATATTGTTTATAGACAAATAAATATTTAAACTAAATAGTAAATATACTACAAATTAGGTTATATAATATTTTAAGGCGTTTATAATAAACTGTCCCGTTTTTAATACCGAATAGTTTCATTTTCTAAAACCACTTTAATGTGTCTGCCTCAGTAGCTGTTATTATTATTAGTATTATTATTATTTTTGCAATAATTCAATTCGAGAGGCACTGTGCCGATCGCAGTATAAAAGAAACCGAGTTTCGGTTTCTACACACTAAACATGAGATTGTTTACATATCCTATCTTGTCTTGGAAATTATGTTTGTATGGCCGAACGCGACCGTTGCAAAAAAAAAAAAGGCCTTACTTTTTTCAGTACAAAATATGTGTTTGTTTAACTGCCTTCTCACTCTCCCCTACCTGGTCAAACTTGAATAACCCTTTGACAGTGAAAACCAAAACGCCAGTGTTTCCTCTTCATATTTATTAAGGGCTGGCGTGGCGCAGTCGGTAGCGCGGCGGATTTGTAACCGGAGGCCCCGGGTTCAATCCTCCGTGATGCCACTGAGTTCCGTCGGTGTGCCCAAGCAAGACACTTTCCCTCAGCCTCGTCCGTCGGATGGGGACGTAAACCGGGCGGTCCCGTGTATCGGTCTATCCACCGAGCACGTTAAAGAACCATAGGAATCTATTCGATAATAAGAGTAGGGCAGGTTCCCGGATTCCTATGTATCTTCCCCCTCTCTCTGGGGCGGCTCTAAATAACCTATACTGTGTTGATGAGCCGTTAAACAACATTCAATCAATCATATTTATTAACTTGGTGTATCAGTTGTTTTAGATAGGAATTGTACAACATTGCAATACATACCCAATATATTAAAATCAATTTTAATAAGTACACAAATTAGTCATGAACGTGAAGTTGGCAGTAGCAGTAGCAGCAGTAGCAGTAGCTACTGCTACTGCTACTGCTACTGCTGTTACTGCCAGCAGTAGCAGCAGTAGCAGAAGTTACTGCCAGCAGTAGCAGCAGTAGCAGTAGTTACTGCCAGCAGTAGCAGCAGTAGCAGTAGTAACTGCCAGCAGTAGCAGCAGTAGCAGTAGTTACTGCTAGCAGTAGAGCACCATCTCTGTAGGTATATTCATCGCAAGTGTTTTCTTTGCGCATTATGTTGTTTCCAATTTCCACCATCATATTTAGCAGACAACCCCTTTCGCATATTTCGCAACAATCATATGTTCCTACTGCTACTGCTACTGCTACTGCTACTGCTACTGTTAACTACTGCCAGCTGTAGCAGCAGTAGCAGTAGCTACTGCCAGCAGTAGCAGCAGTAGAGTCAATAGTCATCTTAATTACGACGATATATGATCGTCTATATATGATATTTCTTTGCGCAAGTATGTTGTTTCTACTTTCCCACCATCATGTTTAGCAGACAACCCCTTTCGCATCTTTCGCAACCATCATATGTTTGCTTCTGCTATTGCTACTGCTACTGCTACTGCTACTGCTACTGCTACTCCTAACTACTGCCAGCAGTAGCAGCAGTAGCAGCAGTAGCAGTAGCTACTGCCAGCAGTAGCAGCAGTAGAGTCAATATCATCTTAATTACGACGATATATGATCATCGGTTTTCTTTGCGCAAGTACAGTATGTTGTTTCTACTTTCCCACAATCATGTTTAACAGACAACCCCTTTCGCAATCGTCATATGTTTGCTACTGCTATTGCTACTGCTACTGCTGTTTGATTGAAAGTTCGAAAGTATTAAAACACGTCTGGTCGTCGGATGAGTGTTGCCGGCGGGCAGATCAACATAATAGACACGCTGGCGCAGCGTTTTTTAAAAGCCTTTTGGTAGTGCTACTAAAATCACACCATTTCAGACGGATTATCACAATTTTGGTTCTACTGCTGTATGATTTAAAGTTCGAAAGTAGTCAAAAACACGTCTGGTCGTCAAGTTTCGG
Organism: Cyrtodaria siliqua; assembly: GCA_037043455.1. NCBI lineage: Eukaryota > Metazoa > Mollusca > Bivalvia > Adapedonta > Hiatellidae > Cyrtodaria > Cyrtodaria siliqua. Next base: position 130,622 of record JAWPHD010001975.1, on the reverse strand, counting down.
GTGTTGCCGGCGGGCAGATGAACCACATAGACACGTTGTCGCAGTGTTTTTTTAAAGCCTTTTGGTAGTGCTACTAAAATCACACCATTTGAGATTGTTTATCGCAGTTTTTGTTCTACTGCTGTAGTACTGAAGTCGAATAACGGTACATTTGAACGTGCGTTTTCTGTCGGATAACGAGTGTTGCCGGCGGGCAGGTCAACATGATAGACATGCTGGCGCAGTGTTTTTTTAAAGACCATTGGTAGTGCTACTAGCATCAACCTATTTGAAATTCTTCATCAACGTTTTAGTTCTACTGCTGTGTTACTGAAGTTTGCACTGAAATAGACTCGAAATGGCGTTTTTGTCGGGTTTCGGGTGTTGCCGGCGGGCAGATCAATATCATAGACACGCTGGCGCAGTGTTTTTTTAAAGTCTTTTGGTAGTGCTACTAAAATCACACCATTTCAGACCGTTTATCACAGTTTTGGTTCTACTGCTGTATGATTGAAAGTTCGAAAGTAGTCAAAAATACGTCTGGTCGTCGGATAACGAGTGTTGCCGGCGGGCAGATCAACATCATAGACACGCTGGCGCAGTTTTTTATAAAAGCCTTTTGGTAGTGCTACTAAAATCACACCGTTTGAGATAGTTTATCGCAGTTTTTGTTCTACTGCTGTAGTACTGAAGTCGAATAACGGTACATTTGAACGTGCGTTTTCTGTCGGATAACGAGTGCTGCCGGCGGGCTGGTCAACATCATAGACATGCTGGCGCAGTGTTTTTTTAAAGACCTTTGGTAATGCTACTAGAATCAACCTATTTGAAATTCTTTATCAACGTTTTAGTTCTACTGCTGTGTTACTGAAGTTTGCACTGAAATAGACTCGAAATGGCGTTTTCGTCGGGTTTCGGGTGTTGCCGGCGGGCAGATCAATACCATAGACACGCTGGAGCAGTGTTTTTTAAAGCCTTTTGGTAGTGCTACTAAAATCACACCATTTCAGCCCGTTTATCACAGTTTTGGTTCTACTGCTGTATGATTGAAAGTTCGAAAGTAGTCAAAAACACGTCTGGTCGTCGGATAACGAGTGTTGCCGGCGGGCAGATCAACATCATAGACACGCTGTCGCAGTTTTTTATCAAAGCCTTATGGTAGTGGTACTAAAATCTCACCATTTGAGATTGTTTATCGCAGTTTTTGTTCTACTGCTGTAGTACTGAAGTCGAATAACGGTACATTTGAACGTGCGTTTTCTGTCGGATAACGAGTGTTGCCGGCGCGCAGGTCAACATCATAGACATGCTGGCGCAGTGTTTTTTTTAAGACCTTTGGTAGTCCAACTAGAATCAACCTATTTGAAATTCTTTATCAACGTTTTAGTTCTACTGCTGTGTTACTGAAGTTTGCACTGAAATAGACTCGAAATGGCGTTTTTGTCGGGTTTCGGGTGTTGCCGGCGGGCAGATCAATATCATAGACACGCTGGCGCAGTGTTTTTTTAAAGTCTTTTGGTAGTGCTACTAAAATCACACCATATCAGACCGTTTATCACAGTTTTGGTTCTACTGCTGTATGATTGAAAGTTCGAAAGTAGTCAAAAATACGTCTGGTCGTCGGATAACGAGTGTTGCCGGCGGGCAGATCAACATCATAGACACGCTGGCGCAGTTTTTTATAAAAGCCTTTTGGTAGTGCTACTAAAATCACACCATTTGAGATAGTTTATCGCAGTTTTTGTTCTACTGCTGTAGTACTGAAGTCGAATAACGGTACATTTGAACGTGCGTTTTCTGTCGGATAACGAGTGTTGCCGGCGGGCAAATCAACATCATAGACATGCTGGCGCAGTGTTTTTTTAAAGACCTTTGGTGATGCTACTAGAATCAACCTATTTGAAATTCTTTATCAACGTTTTAGTTCTACTGCTGTGTTACTGAAGTTTGCACTGAAATTGACTCGAAATGGCTTTTTTGTCGGGTTTTGGGTGTTGCCGGCGAGTAGATCAATATATAGACACGCTGGCGCAGTGTTTTTTTAAAGCCTTTTAGTAGTGCTACTAAAATCACACCATTTCAGACCGTTTATCACAGTTTTGGTTCTACTGCTGTATGATTGAAAGTTCGAAAGTAGTCAAAAACACGTCTGGTCGTCGGATAACGAGTGTTGCCGGCGGGCAGATCAGCATCATAGACACGATGTCGCAGTTTTTTATCAAAGCCTTTTGGTAGTGCTACTAAAATCACACCATTTGAGATTGTTTATCGCAGTTTTTGTTCTACTGCTGTAGTACTGAAGTCGAATAACGGTACATTTGAACGTGCGTTTTCTGTCGGATAACGAGTGTTGCCGGCGGGCAAGTCAACATGATAGACATACTGGCGCAGTGTTTTTTTAAAGACCTTTAGTAGTGCTACTAGAATCAACCTATTTGAAATTCTTTATCAACGTTTTAGTTATACTGCTGTGTTACTGAAGTTTGCACTGAAATAGACTCGAAATGGCGTTTTTGTCGGGTTTCGGGTGTTGCCGGCGGGCAGATCAATATCATAGACACGCTGGCGCAGTGTTTTTTTAAAGTCTTTTGGTAGTGCTACTAAAATCACACCATCTCAGACCGTTTACCACAGTTTTGGTTCTACTGCTGTATGATTGAAAGTTCGAAAGTAGTCAAAAACACGTCTGGTCGTCGAATAACGAGTGTTGCCGGCGGGCAGGTCAACATCATAGACACGCTGTCGCAGTTTTTTATCAAAGCCTTTTGGTAGTGCTACTAAAATCACACCATTTGAGATTGTTTATCGCAGTTTTTGTTCTACTGCTGTAGTATTGAAGTCGAATAACGGTACATTTGAACGTGCGTTTTCTGTCGGATAACGAGTGTTGCCGGCGGGCAGGTCAACATGATAGACATGCTGGCGCAGTGTTTTTTTAAAGACCTTTGGTAGTGCTACTAGAATCAGCCTATTTGAAATTCTTTATCAACGTTTTAGTTCTACTGCTGTGTTACTGAAGTTTGCACTGAAATAGACTCGAAATGGCGTTTTCGTCGGGTTTCGGGTGTTGCCGGCGGGCAGATCAATATCATAAACACGCTGGCGCAGTGTTTTTTAAAGCCTTTTGGTAGTGCTACTAAAATCACACCATTTCAGCCCGTTTATCACAGTTTTGGTTCTACTGCTGTATGATTGAAAGTTCGAAAGTAGTCAAAAACACGTGTGGTCGTCGGATAACGAGTGTTGCCGGCGGGCAGATCAACATCATAGACACGCTGGCGCAGTTTTTTATAAAAGCCTTTTGGTAGTGCTACTAAAATCACACCATTTGAGATAGTTTATCGCAGTTTTTGTTCTACTGCTGTAGTACTGAAGTCGAATAACGGTACATTTGAACGTGCGTTTTCTGTCGGATAACGAGTGCTGCCGGCGGGCAGGTCAACATCATAGACATGCTGGCGCAGTGTTTTTTTAAAGACCTTTGGTAATGCTACTAGAATCAACCTATTTGAAATTCTTTATCAACGTTTTAGTTCTACTGCTGTGTTACTGAAGTTTGCACTGAAATAGACTCGAAATGGCGTTTTCGTCGGGATTCGGGTGTTGCCGGCGGGCAGATCAATATCATAGACACGCTGGCGCAGTGTTTTTTAAAGCCTTTTGGTAGTGCTACTAAAATCACACCATTTCAGCCCGTTTATCACAGTTTTGGTTCTACTGCTGTATGATTGAAAGTTCGAAAGTAGTCAAAAACACGTCTGGTCGTCGGATAACGAGTGTTGCCGGCGGGCAGATCAACATCATAGACACGCTGTCGCAGTTTTTTATCAAAGCCTTATGGTAGTGGTACTAAAATCTCACCATTTGAGATTGTTTATCGCAGTTTTTGTTCTACTGCTGTAGTACTGAAGTCGAATAACGGTACATTTGAACGTGCGTTTTCTGTCGGATAACGAGTGTTGCCGGCGGGCAGGTCAACATCATAGACATGCTGGCGCAGTGTTTTATTTAAGACCTTTGGTAGTGCTACTAGAATCAACCTATTTGAAATTCTTTATCAACGTTTTAGTTCTACTGCTGTGTTACTGAAGTTTGCACTGAAATAGACTCGAAATGGCTTTTTTGTCGGGTTTCGGGTGTTGCCGGCGAGTAGATCAATATATAGACACGCTGGCGCAGTGTTTTTTTAAAGCCTTTTAGTAGTGCAACTAAAATCACACCATTTCAGACCGTTTATCACAGTTTTGGTTCTACTGCTGTATGATTGAAAGTTCGAAAGTAGTCAAAAACACGTCTGGTCGTCGGATAACGATTGTTGCCGGCGGGCAGATCAGCATCATAGACACGATGTCGCAGTTTTTTATCAAAGCCTTTTGGTAGTGCTACTAAAATCACACCATTTGAGATTGTTTATCGCAGTTTTTGTTCTACTGCTGTAGTACTGAAGTCGAATAACGGTACATTTGAACGTGCGTTTTCTGTCGGATAACGAGTGTTGCCGGCGGGCAGGTCAACATGATAGACATGCTGGCGCAGTGTTTTTTTAAAGACCTTTGGTAGTGCTACTAGAATCAACCTATTTTAAATTCTTTATCAACGTTTTAGTTCTACTGCTGTGTTACTGAAGTTTGCACTGAAATAGACTCGAAATGGCGTTTTTGTCGGGTTTCGGGTGTTGCCGGCGAGTAGATCAATATATAGACACGCTGGCGCAGTGTTTTTTTAAAACCTTTTAGTAGTGCTACTAAAATCACACCATTTCAGACCGTTTATCACAGTTTTGGTTCTACTGCTGTATGATTGAAAGTTCGAAAGTAGTCAAAAACACGTCTGGTCGTCGGATAACGATTGTTGCCGGCGGGCAGATCAGCATCATAGACACGATGTCGCAGTTTTTTATCAAAGCCTTTTGGTAGTGCTACTAAAATCACACCATTTGAGATTGTTTATCGCAGTTTTTGTTCTACTGCTGTAGTACTGAAGTCGAATAACGGTACATTTGAACGTGCGTTTTCTGTCGGATAACGAGTGTTGCCGGCGGGCAGGTCAACATGATAGACATGCTGGCGCAGTGTTTTTTTAAAGACCTTTGGTAGTGCTACTAGAATCAACCTATTTGAAATTCTTTATCAACGTTTTAGTTCTACTGCTGTGTTACTGAAGTTTGCACTGAAATAGACTCGAAATGGCGTTTTTGTCGGGTTTCGGGTGTTGCCGGCGGGCAGATCAATATCATAGACACGCTGGCGCAGTGTTTTTTTAAAGCCTTTTGGTAGTGCTACTAAAATCACACCATCTCAGACCGTTTACCACAGTTTTAGTTCTACTGCTGTATGATTGAAAGTTCGAAAGTAGTCAAAAACACGTCTGGTCGTCGGATAACGAGTGTTGCCGGCGGGCAGGTCAACATCATAGACACGCTGTCGCAGTTTTTTTATCAAAGCCTTTTGGTAGTGCTACTAAAATCAAACCATTTGAGATTGTTTATCGCAGTTTTTGTTCTACTGCTGTAGTATTGAAGTCGAATAACGGTACATTTGAACGTGCGTTTTCTGTCGGATAACGAGTGTTGCCGGCGGGCAGGTCAACATGATAGACATGCTGGCGCAGTGTTTTTTTAAAGACCTTTGGTAGTGCTACTAGAATCAGCCTATTTGAAATTCTTTATCAACGTTTTAGTTCTACTGCTGTGTTACTGAAGTTTGCACTGAAATATACTCGAAATGGCGTTTTTGTCGGGTTTCGGGTGTTGCCGGCGGGCAGATCAATACATAGACACGCTGGCGCAGTGTTTTTTTAAAGCCTTTTGGTAGTGCTACTAAAATCACACAATTTCAGACCGTTTATCACAGTTTTGGTTCTACTGCTGTATGATTGAAAGTTCGAAAGTAGTCAAAAACACGTCTGGTCGTCGGATAACGAGTGTTGCCGGCGGGCAGATCAGCATCATAGACACGCTGTCGCAGTTTTTTATCAAAGCCTGTTGGTAGTGCTACTAAAATCACACCATTTGAGATTGTTTATCGCAGTTTTTGTTCTACTGCTGTAGTATTGAAGTCGAATAACGGTACATTTGAACGTGCGTTTTCTGTCGGATAACGAGTGTTGCCGTCGGGCAGGTCAACATGATAGACATGCTGGCGCAGTGTTTTTTTAAAGACCTTTGGTAGTGCTACTAGAATCAACCTATTTGAAATTCTTTATCAACGTATTAGTTCTACTGCTGTGTTACTGAAGTTTGCACTGAAATAGACTCGAAATGGCGTTTTTGTCGGGTTTCGGGTGTTGCCGGCGGGCAGATCAATACATAGACACGCTGGCGCAGTGTTTTTTTAAAGCCTTTTGGTAGTGCTACTAAAATCACACCATTTCAGACCGTTTATCACAGTTTTGGTTCTACTGCTGTATGATTGGAAGTTCGAAAGTAGTCAAAAACACGTCTGGTCGTCGGATAACGAGTGTTGCCGGCGGGCAGAGCAGCATCATAGACACGCTGTCGCAGTATTTTATCAAAGCCTGTTGGTAGTGCTACTAAAATCACACCATTTGAAATTGTTTATCGCAGTTTTTGTTCTACTGCTGTAGTACTGAAGTCGAATAACGGTACATTTGAACGTGCGTTTTCTGTCGGATAACGAGTGTTGCCGGCGGGCAGGTCAACATCATAGACATGCTGGCGCAGTGTTTTTTTTAAAGACCTTTGGTAGTGCTACTAGAATCAACCTATTTGAAATTCTTTATCAATGTTTTAGTTCTACTGCTGTGTTACTGAAGTTTGCACTGAAATAGACTCGAAATGGCGTTTTTGTCGAATTTCGGGTGTTGCCGGCGGGCAGATCAATATCATAGACACGCTGGCGCAGTGTTTTTTTAAAGCATTTTGGTAGTGCTACTAAATTCACACCATTTCAGACCGTTTACCACAATTTTGGTTCTACTGCTGTATGATTGAAAGTTCGAAAGTAGACAAAAACACGTCTGGTCGTCGGATGACGAGTGTTGCCGGCGGGCAGATCAACATCATAGACACGCTGGCGCAGTCTTTTAATAAAAGCCTTTTGGTAGTGCTACTAAAATCAAACCATTTGAGATTGTTTATCGCAGTTTTTGTCTACTGCTGTAGTACTGAAATCGAATAACTGTACATTTGAACGTGCGTTTTCTGTCGGATAACGAGTGTTGCCGGCGGGCAGATCAACATCATAGACATGCTGGCGCAGTGTTTTTTTAAAGACCTTTGGTATTGCTACTAGAATCAACCTATTTGAAATTCTTTATCAACGTTTTAGTTCTACTGCTGTGTTACTGAAGTTTGCACTGAAATAGACTCGAAATGGCGTTTTTGTCAGGTTTCGGGTGTTGCCGGCGGGCAGATCAATATCATAGACACGCTGGCGCAGTGTTTTTCTAAAGCCTTTTGGTAGTGCTACTAAAATCACACCATTTCAGACCGTGTATCACAGTTTTAGTTCTACTGCTGTATGATTGGAAGTTCGAAAGTAGTCAAAAACACGTCTGGTCGTCGGATGACGAGTGTTGCCATCGGGCAGATCAACATCATAGACACGCTGGCGCAGTTTTTTATGAAAGCCTTTTGTTAGTGCTACTATAATCACATCATTTGAGACTGTTTATCGCAGTTTTTGTTCTACTGCTGTAGTACTGAAGTCGAATAACGGTACATTTGAACGTGCGTTTTCTGTCGGATAACGAGTGCTGCCGGCGGGCAGGTCAACATCATAGACATGCTGGCGCAGTGTTTTTTTTAAAGACCTTTGGTAATGCTACTAGAATCAACCTATTTGAAATTCTTTATCAACGTTTTAGTTCTACTGCTGTGTTACTGAAGTTTGCACTGAAATAGACTCGAAATGGCTTTTTTGTCGGGTTTCGGGTGTTGCCGGCGAGTAGATCAATATATAGACACGCTGGCGCAGTGTTTTTTTAAAGCCTTTTAGTAGTGCTACTAAAATCACACCATTTCAGACCGTTTATCACAGTTTTGGTTCTACTGCTGTATGATTGAAAGTTCGAAAGTAGTCAAAAACACGTCTGGTCGTCGGATGACGAGTGTTGCCGTCGGGCAGATCAACATCATAGACACGCTGGCGCAGTTTTTTATGAAAGCCTTTTGTTAGTGCTACTATAATCACATCATTTGAGATTGTTTATCGCAGTTTTTGTTCTACTGCTGTAGTACTGAAGTCAAATAACGGTACAGTTGAACGTGCGTTTTTCTGTCGGATAACGAGTGTTGCCGGCGGGCAGGTCAACATCATAGACATGCTGGCGCAGTGTTTTTTTAAAGACCTTTGGTAGTGCTACTAGAATCAACCTATTTGAAATTATTTATCAACATTTTAGTTCTACTGCTGTGTTACTGAAATTTGCACTGAATTAGACTCGAAATGGCGTTTTTGTCGGATTTCGGGTGTTGTCGGCAGGCAGATCAATATCATAGACACGCTGGCGCAGCGTTTTTTTAAAGTCTTTTGGTAGTGCTACTAAAATCACACCATTTCAGACCGTTTATCACAGTTTTGGTTCTACTGCTGTATGATTGAAAGTTCGAAAGTAGTCAAAAATAGGTCTGGTCGTCGGATAACGAGAGTTGCCGGCGGGCAGATCAACATCATAGACACGCTGGCGCAGTTTTTTATAAAAGCCTTTTGGTAGTGCTACTATAATCACATTATTTGAGATTGTTTATCGCAGTTTTTGTTCTACTGCTGTAGTACTGAAGTCGAATAATGGTACATTTGAACGTGCGTTTTCTGTCGGATAACGAGTGTTGCCGGCGGGCAGATCAACCATATAGACACGCTGGTGCAGCGGTTTTTAAAAGCCTTTTGATGGTGCTACTAAAATCACACCATTTTAGACCGTTTATCACAATTTTGGTTTTACTGCTGTATAATTGAAAATTCGAAAGTTGTCAAAAACACGTCTGGTCGTCGGGTTTCGGGTGTTGCCGGCGGGCAGATCAACCATTATAGATACGCTGGCGCAGTGTTTTTTTAAAGCCTTTTTGTAGTGCTACTAAAATCGCGCCATTTGTGACCGTTTATCACAATTCTGTTTCTACTGCTGTATGATTGAAAGTTCGAAAGTAGTAAAAACGTCTGCTCGTCGGATAACGAGTGTTAATAAATAAGAAAGTATTTGAAATTTTCTATTATTTCGCTTGAAAAGCTTGCAACCATCATACAGAATAAATCAAGAAAACACGGAGACAGTGTTAAAGTGTTTCATTTTTATTTTTTGAAAAGGAAGACTTAAAGTCTATTTCTGAGTTTATATAGTGCATGATAAGTTTAACAATACATGTTACATGATAATTTATTTTGTCAGTGTGTTGATATCATGAATATTCCTCGCATATAACCACTAGACAACACTTACAATACTCCATTTATGTTTTATTTAACATTTTTTAAATGGAATGAATGTATCTCAAGAAAATCATTAACACTCATTAGTGTATGTTTAACTGATGCATCAAATGACATTCAGTCACCACTTTAAAGAGCTTATACAGCTAACTGTCATTTAGAGTAAACACATATTACCATTTTATAATTTAAAGGGACATGCATCATTGTCAAATCAATAATGTATTGGAAGCTTAAACAGAATACCGACAGAATATAAACAGCTCCAAATTGTAGTGCCTTGTATTAATTTATATACAAGCAGATTGTAAGCCAATATGATACAAAATTAATAAATATATATGCAACTGTTCATACTTAACTATTTTAAAATTGTCGCGTGTCGAGTGTCCATTTAAATACAAATTGATTTAGTTTTACAAAAAAAAAATGGTTGAAAAAAAAATGAAAGGCAAAGAATGAAAAAATAAAATAAAATAAAATAATAAATAATAAAAAAGTAAAACCAAAACCTTCATAAAGTTCCACTATATTATTGTGCTGTTTAGGATAGCCGAGTGACTATAGGTAGATGCTTTTATCCTAATATCTTATAATTGTATGCACACTGTTACGGTTTGGTGGTTTTGAGGGTTATTAAAAACAAAAACAAAAATACAATGAAAAAAATTACAACAAAAAAATGGGACTCATAGAAAGCAGGGTCAACGTCCAGAGTCCTGGGTACAAGCATCAGATGTCATGAATTTACACCCTGAATTTATGTGCTGATTTATCATTGTTTATGCATGTAGCAGATGCTTTCATAACCCACCACTTTTTCATTTTGCGCGTGTACTTACCTTAACAGATATCATGAAATATTATACTTATTCCTTTTTAGAAGTGTCTTACTTGTCCTTCGTGGTCATTTAGTTGTCCTTAGTGGTCACTTAGTGGTCCTTAGTGGTTCCTTTGTGGCCGTCCGCCTGCCGTTTGCGTTATTGTGCGAGCGCTTTTGTGCGCGAGTACTTCACTTCATCGATAAAATATCTATTTAATATCAATAAAATATATATATAACAAACTAATTCCTTCTTAGTAATGTCTTAGTCGTCATTAGTGGTCATTTATTTGTCATTAGTGGTCCTTAGTCCTAATGACCATAATGTTACCATATATGGCATATTGTCAAAATATTGTCAAAATATATTTTAAAGCAAAGAAAATCACTGCAACTTGATTAAAAATAAATATACTACATCTGCAGTGATTTTCTTTGCTTTAAAAGACATTTTGTCAATATACCATATATGGTAAAAATGCGCGATGACGTCATTGTTTTAAGATGGCCACCTCCAGTTATGTTTGAAGTGAAACAGTGCATCAAAGGGGATTGTTCATTCATTTGCAGTGATTGTCTATGCTTTAAATGATATTTATCTACATGACATATGGTTATTTGGAACTATGACGTCTTATTTCTTAAGATGGTGGCTCCCATAACCGTTTTAAAAGAACTTTAAATGGTCATATCTTCAAGGTTTATGATCCGATTTTGATAATGGTTTCATCTTTTCCGAAGTTGTTCATAACTCTCAATTATCGTGAATGTTTAACTAAGTTTACCGTTAAAATTCAAGGTATATACAACTTTTAAAATACTGCATATTTTATGCACATTTATGCATGCATGCATATTGTTTCACTATATGTATCTTTCAAAATCAAATCTTGAATACTGTTGTAATATTACTCTAACAAAGATCTTTTTTAGTTTACTATAGAACCTTTAAAGGATAAAAACCGAATCACATAACTTTTATAACCTCGACTACTGAAATTAAGGTAAAATCTCAACATTTTGGCAGTAGAATATTATGAATAAGATAAACAAGCAAAGCAGCATTAATACATTGAATGATCTAGACTGAATCAGCAAAAGATAAGAATAATCTACTTTTCAAATAATTCCCTAAGTATGCGGAGATTGATTAAGACAAATCCGTCAAATGCGGGTCCCAAAACAACTACTTACGAGATTGATTAAGACAAATCCGTCAAATGCGGGTCCCAAAACAACGTCACAACTGTCAGATGACGTCACAATATTGACGGCACGTCACGTTTGTTTTCGTAAGTTTGATGAGATTTCAGTAGAGGCTATGAAGTAAAAGTTTAACAATTAAGAAACCCTAAGGGAAGGAGCGCAGCGACTGACCGGGGTTTCTTAATTGTTAAAATTTCACTTCTTAGCCTCTAACTGACTAGCCTCGGTCACCCGGCCCGCTTCTGATTTCTTCGTTACGCTATGCTACACGGATCCAGAACTAGTCTCTATCATCCAGACACTCTCAAGCTGACTGCGAGCGCTAGCGAGCGTCTGGACTCTGTTCTTTAAAAAATTTGACCGACAGACGGCGCCAACCGTCAAAACTGACTGCGACGTGACGTCATTTTGATTGTAACATCAAAGTGCACGTTGAATTACGCGCAACATTAGTTCCAATGGGATGTGTGTACGTTCTAATTAAATATACAATACACTTCGTTTTATTGTAGTTTCTCTAAAACATAATATAATCTTACAAAATGATGTTTAAAATTTAATTTTTAGCATTAATCGTGATCCGCTGACTATGTTTGGAGTAATTTTATTGCACAACATTGCGCGTAACGTCACGTATTTTTTGACGCCGTCGTGACGTCGGGGGTGATTCCCACGGATTTCCATAACAAACTGAAGTTGACCAATCAGAGGCCGGTGATTTTTTTTTGTCCACACCTCGTTTTGATGTCAACATTTTTAAAGAAGCTTTACTCCAGACCATCGTTTGGACTTCTTTGAGAGAAGTCTCGCGAGAGGTCTGGATGATCGAGACTAATCCAGAACCAGGGCCTGGGGAAACTACGACGTTTAAAATCGCCCTTTCGTTTTGGGCGATTTTGGCGAGATTTTGAGAGATTCAACGAGACGTCACGCAAACGTCAATATAGCACGTGAACAAAATGCGCGAATAAATTCGACTAATCGCTAGTGAGCGCTTTAATTGGCCTAATCTGCCCAGACCGATATCTGCAAGTAAGACATATGCATGATACGGTCTAGCTGGCCGAGACTACTAACTGACTTAGTGTTTGCACTACCAAAGGTCTTTAAAAAAACACTGCGCCAGCATGTCTATCATGTTGACCTGCCCGCCGGCAACACTCGTTATCCGACAGAAAACGAACGTTCAAATGTACCGTTATTCGAATTCAGTACTACAGCAGTAGAACAAAAACTGCGATAAACAATCTCAAATGGTGTGATTTTAGTAGCACTACCATAAGGCTTTGATAAAAAACTGCGCCAGCATGTCTATGATGTTGACCTGCCCGCAGGCACCATTCGTTATCCGACAGAAAACGCACGTTCAAATGTACCGTTATTCGACTTCAGTACTACAGCAGTAGAACAAAAACTGCGATAAACAATCTCAAATGGTGTGATTTTAGTAGCACTACCAAAAGGCTTTGATAAAAAACTGCGACAGCGTGTCTATGATGCTGATCTGCCCGCCGGCAACACTCGTTATCCGACGACCAGACGTGTTTTTGACTACTTTCGAACTTTCAATCATACAGCAGTAGAACCAAAACTGTGATAAACGGTCTGAAATGGTGTGATTTTAGTACCACTACCATAAGGCTTTGATAAAAAACTGCGCCAGCGTGTCTATGATGTTGATCTGCCCGCCGGCAACACTCGTTATCCGACGACCAGACGTATTTTTGACTACTTTCGAACTTTCAATCATACAGCAGTAGAACCAAAACTGTGGTAAACGGTCTGAAATTGTGTGATTTTAGTAGCACTACCAAAAGGCTTTAAAAAAAACACTGCGCCAGCGTGTCTATAATATTGATCTGCCCGCCGGCAACACCCGAAACCCGACAAAAACGCCATTTCGAGCCTGGTTCAGTGCAAACTTCAGTAACACAGCAGTAGACTAAAACGTTGATAAAGAATTTAAAATAGGTTGATTCTAGTAGCACTACCAATGGTCTTTAAACAAACACTGCGCCAGCATGTCTATGATGTTGACCTGCCCGCCGGCACCATTCGTTATACGACAGAAAACGCACGTTCAAATGTACCGTTATTCGACTTCAGTACTACAGCAGTAGAACAAAAACTGCGATAAACAATCTCAAATGGTGTGATTTTAGTAGCACTACCAACAGGCTTTGATAAAAAACTGCGACAGCGTGTCTATGATGTTGATCTTCCCGCCGGCAACACTCGTTATCCGACGATCAGACGTATTTTTGACTACTTTCGAACTTTCAATCATACAGCAGTAGAACCAAAACTGTGGTAAACGGTCTGAAATGGTGTGATTTTAGTAGCACTACCAAAAGGCTTTAAAAAAACACTGCGCCAGCGTGTCTATAATATTGATCTGCCCGCCGGCAACACCCGAAACGCGACAAAAACGCCATTTCGTGCCTGGTTCAGTGCAAACTTAAGTAACACAGCAGTAGAACTAAAACGTTGATAAAGAATTTCAAATAGGTTGATTCTAGTAGCACTACCAAAGGTCTTTAAAAAAACACTGCGCCAGCATGTCTATGATGTTGACCTGCCCGCCGACAACACTCGTTATCCGACAGAAAACGCACGTTCAAATGTACCGTTATTCGACTTCAGTACTACAGCAGTAGAACAAAAACTGCGATAAACAATTTCAAATGGTGTGATTTTAGTAGCACTACCAAAAGGCTTTGATAAAAAACTGCGACAGCGTGTCTATGATGCTGATCTGCCCGCCGGCAACACTCGTTATCCGACGACCAGACGTGTTTTTGACTACTTTCGAACTTTCAATCATACAGCAGTAGAACTAAAACGTTGATAAAGAATTTCAAATAGGTTGATTCTAGTAGCACTACCAAAGGTCTTTAAAAAAACACTGCGCCAGCATGTCTATCATGTTGACCTGCCCGCCGGCAACACTCGTTATCCGACAGAAAACGAACGTCAAATGTACCGTTATTCGAATTCAGTACTACAGCAGTAGAACAAAAACTGTGATAAACAATCTCAAATGGTGTGATTTTAGTAGCACTACCATAAGGCTTTGATAAAAAAACTGCGCCAGCATGTCTTTGATGTTGACCTGCCCGCCGGCACCATTCGTTATCCGACAGAAAACGCACGTTCAAATGTACCGTTATTCCACTTCAGTACTACAGCAGTAGAACAAAAACTGCGATAAACAATCTCAAATGGTGTGATTTTAGTAGCACTACCAAAAGGCTTTGATAAAAAACTGCGACAGCGTGTCTATGATGCTGATCTGCCCGCCGGCAACACTCGTTATCCGACGACCAGACGTGTTTTTGACTACTTTCGAACTTTCAATCATACAGCAGTAGAACCAAAACTGTGATAAACGATCTGAAATGGTGTGATTTTAGTAGCACTACTAAAAGGCTTTAAAAAAAGACTGCGCCAGCGTGTCTATATATTGATCTACCCGCCGGCAACACCCGAAACCCGACAAAAAAGCCATTTCGGGTCTATTTCAGTGCAAACTTCAGTAACACAGCAGTAGAACTAAAACGTTGATAAAGAATTTCAAATAGGTTGATTCTAGTAGCACTACCAAAGGTCTTAAAAAAAACACTGCGCCAGCATGTCTATGATGTTGACCTGCCCGCCGGCAACACTCGTTATCCGACGGAAAACGCACGTTCAAATGTACCGTTATTCGACTTCAGTACTACAGCAGTAGAACAAAAACTGCGATAAACAATCTCAAATGGTGTGATTTTAGTACCACTACCATAAGGCTTTGATAAAAAACTGCGACAGCATGTCTATGATGTTGATCTGCCCGCCGGCAACACTCGTTATCCGACAACCAGACGTGTTTTTGACTACTTTCGAACCTTCAATCATACAGCAGTAGATCCAAAACTGTGATAAACGGGCTGAAATGGTGTGATTTTAGTAGCACTACCAAAAGGCTTTAAAAAACACTGCGCCAGCGTGTCTATGATATTGATCTGCCCGCCGGCAACACCCGAAACCCGACGAAAACGCCATTTCGAGTATATTTCAGTGCAAACTTCAGTAACACAGCAGTAGAACTAAAACGTTAATAAAGAATTTCAAATAGGTTGATTCTAGTAGCACTACCAAAGGTCTTTAAAAAAACACTGTGCCAGCATGTCTATGATGTTGACCTGCCCGCCGGCAACACTCGTTATCCGACAGAAAACGCACGTTCAAATGTACCGTTATTTGACTTCAGTACTACAGCAGTAGAACAAAAACTGCGATAAACTATCTCAAATGGTGTGATTTTAGTACCACTACCAAAAGGCTTTGATAAAAAACTGCGCCAGCGTGTCTATGATGTTGATCTGCCGGCCGGCAACACTCGTTATCCGACGACCAGACGTATTTTTGACTACTTTCGAACTTTCAATCATACAGCAGTAGAACAAAAACTGTGGTAAACGGTCTGAAATGGTGTGATTTTAGTAGCACTACCAAAAGGCTTTGATAAAAAACTGCGACAGCGTGTCTATGATGTTGATCTGCCCGCCGGCAACACTCGTTATCCGACGACCAGACGTGTTTTTGACTACTTTCGAACTTTCAATCATACAGCAGTAGAACCAAAACTGTGATAAACGGTCTGAAATGGTGTGATTTTAGTAGCACTACCAAAATACTTTAAAAAAACACTGCGCCAGCGTGTCTATGATATTGATCTGCCCGCCGGCAACACCCGAAACCCGACAAAAACGCCATTTCGAGTCTATTTCAGTGCAAACTTCAGTAACACAGCAGTAGAACTAAAACGTTGATAAAGAATTTCAAATAGGTTGATTCTAGTAGCACTACCAATGGTCTTTAAAAAAACACTGCGCCAGCATGTCTATCATGTTGACCTGCCCGCCGGCAACACTCGTTATCCGACAGAAAACGCACGTTCAAATGTACCGTTATTCGACTTCAGTACTACAGCAGTAGAACAAAAACTGCGATAAACAATCTCAAATGGTGTGATTTTAGTAGCACTACCAAAAGGCTTTGATAAAAAACTGCGACAGCGTGTCTATGATGTTGATCTGCCCGCCGGCAACACTCGTTATCCGACGACCAGACGTGTTTTTGACTACTTTCGAACTTTAAATCATACAGCAGTAGAACCAAAATTGTGATAAACCGTCTGAAATGGTGTGATTTTAGTAGCACTACCAAAAGGCTTTTAAAAAACGCTGCGCCAGCGTGTCTATTATGTTGATCTGCCCGCCGGCAACACTAGTTATCCGACGACCAGACGTGTTTTAATACTTTCGAACTTTCAATCAAACAGCAGTAGCAGTAGCAATAGCAGTAGCAAACATATGACGATTGCGAAAGGGTTTGTCTGTTAAACATGATTGTGGGAAAGTAGAAACAACATACTTTACTTGCGCAAAGAAAACCGATGATCATCTATCGTCGTAATTAAGATGATATTGACTCTACTGCTGCTACTGCTGGCAGTAGCTACTGCTACTGCTGCTACTGCTGCTACTGATGGCAGTAGCTACTGCTACTGCTGGCAGTAGTTAGGAGTAGCAGTAGCAGTAGCAGTAGCAATAGCAGAAGCAAACATATGATGGTTGCGAAAGATACGAAAGGGGTTGTCTGCTAAACATGATGGTGGGAAAGTAGAAACAACATACTTGCGCAAAGAAATATCATATATAGACGATCATATATCGTCGTAATTAAGATGACTATTGACTCTAATGCTGCTACTGCTGGCAGTAGCTACTGCTACTGCTGCTACTGCTGCTACTGCTGGCAGTAGTTAACAGTAGCAGTAGCAGTAGCAGTAGAAACATATGATTGTTGCGAAATATGCGAAAGGGGTTGTCTGCTAAATATGATGGTGGAAATTAGAAACAACATAATGCGCAAAGAAAACACTTGCGATGAATATACCTACAGAGATGGTGCTCTACTGCTAGCAGTAACTACTGCTACTGCTGCTACTGCTGGCAGTTACTACTGCTACTGCTGCTACTGCTGGCAGTAACTACTGCTACTGCTGCTACTGCTGGCAGTAACTACTGCTACTGCTGCTACTGCTGGCAGTAACAGCAGTAGCAGTAGCAGTAGCAGTAGCTACTGCTACTGCTGCTACTGCTACTGCCAACTTCACGTTCATAAATTAGTCTTTTAAGTCAAAACAAACATTTAAACTTTAAACAGCAAAATAATCTGACATACATGGAAGGATATATTTCCTACTTACCTACCCATCTGAAAGTTTGGGGAAACTAACATATTTTTAAGAGTGGCCTAAGAAATGCAAAGAAAGGAAGCCGCGTTTTAATCTGCTGATTAATGAACGACTTTAATGACAAAGGCTTATTAAACATGAAAGCTTAGGCTACACTTAAAGATATTTAGTTTGCCCAAACCCGACCTTAGATTTTTCAGATGGGTATGTAGGTAGAAAAATTCTCATTTTATTTCTTCCATATTTGTGAATGCTGTCGTAACTTTGTAATAAAATTATTATCTAAAACAAATTAATAAAGATGAAGATGCATTAAACTAGGCTCCGTAGGGCCGTACCATTAAACTAGGCTCCGTAGGCCCGTACCATTAAACTAGGCTCCGTAGGGCCGTACCATTAAACTAGGCTCCGTAGGGCCGTACCATTAAACCTGCTATTTCATCTAAGACTATTAGCCTCGTCCGTCGGATGCGGACGAAAACCGGGCGGTCCCGTGTATCGGTCTATCCTCCGAGCATGTTAGAGAATCATAGGAATCTATTCGATAATAAGAGTAGGGCAGGTTCCCGGATTCCTATGTATCCTTACCTTCTCTCTGGAGCGGCTCTAAATAACCTATACTGTGTTGATTAGCCGTTAAACAACATTCAATTCAATTCAATTCATCTAAGACTATAATCAAAGCTCTTAAAGTGCTGAATGCGGCGGGGTTTGTGTAACGGACACACTCTTAATAAGATGAACCTGCCATGAACAACAAAGTGCAGGAAACATCAACAGAAATGAGGGAAAATAGCGCCCTATGCGAGTTGTTCTTGCGTTCAGATCCGGAATGCCCCTCTGCCTTTCTACTGATTTTCGCTGAAATATGAATATACGTTGAAGGCGGAAGTATTAACCGGTTTGGACCGGTAGGGGACTAATAAACTGAAGTGTTGCCATATTACGCCGCCATCATTACGTCGCCATCTTGTTACACAACTTAAACTTGCAATATGCGTGATTAACGTTCAGCTCGTCCAGCAATAGTAATGTATAGAAAAATCTAACAAACGTTCAAATATATCCACCAAAATCCTGACCCTGCAGTTTCAGTAAATAGTGATGAAGGTACAAATTCCTCCACAGTTAGTACCCCGGGGCCTAACGCAGACACGCTTGATCTCTCGCATGGTCTGTCAATCATTCATTATAATGTACAAAGCATACGGACGAAACTTGATCTTCTTCAAACTGAATTGCATCAATTCGACATTCTCACTTTTTATGAGACTTGGCTTAATGACGAAGTGAAAAAGGAAGACCTGCAATTTCCATCATACCATAGTCGGGAGCGTAAAGACCGTTCCGCCGATAGTCACGGTGGGGGTAATGGCTTATGTTAAAGATAATTTGCATTACATCCGCAGGTTTGACTTAGAATCTATTAAATTAGAATGCCTATGGATTGAGCTAGTTCTAAATCATAAACGCATTCTTCTAGGTGTGTTTTACAGACCATCTAGTTCTAACTCAGCATATAGTGATATGATAGAAGAGTCGATGCATCTAGCAATTGACACAGGGGTTAAAGACATCATAGTTACTGGTGATTTTAATTTTAACATGTTAAGTCAACAAAAGTTCACGTAAAATTGACATGTTTTGTCAGCAATTTGGTATGGAACAGACTATAAACGATCCAACAAATTTGGTATGGAACAGATTATAAACGATCCGACCAATTTTACATAGTACTCTTCATCTCTGCTTGATCTTATGTTAATCAGTAACAAAGATAATTTGATAATGAGCGGAGTTGCCGATCCATTTTCAAATCAGGATTTACGTTATCATTGTCAGATATATGGTATATTCAAATTTAAAACAACAAAAAAAGTATGCCGTTCATAAGGAATATTTGGAAATACGACCAAGGCGATTATGAGCTGTTACGTGCGAAAGCAAGATCGTTGGATTGGACAGAACTTGAAAACGGAGACATCGATGTATACGCTAAAAACGTGTCTGATAAAATTCTTTCATTAAGAGAATAGTGTATACCAAATAAAAATGTACGTATAAAACCATATGAACCACCATGGTTAAATGGTTTGATCAAGAGCAAAATAAGAGTAAGAAAACGTGCATATAGAAAAGCAAAATCTTCTAATCTTCAACACAACTGGGACAACTTTAAGCAAGTCCGGAAGGAAGTAGTTGCATTAATACGTCAGTCAAAAGAGGCATACTACAACACTCTTACCGAAAAGCTTAAATCATCTTCTTAGTCTTCTAAGGACTGGTGGAAAACACTTAAAAGGTTCATATCATCAAATGAAAAACAGTCTATCTCAAACCTTTTTGAAAACAACTCCATTTTTTCCGACGAATCTGATAAAACCAATTTACTAAACGACTACGTCAAAAGCCAGACTGTCCTTAACGACACTAACACTGAACCCCCTTATGTGCATCCAAACGTTGCAGATCACACTCTAAATACCATCCATATGAAGTTACTTCAGTTTTGAAGTCCCTTCCTGTAGTAAAAGCCGCTGGTGCCGCTGGTCCAGACCAGATTAACATCATAGTCCTTCGTGAGTTAGCAAATAAAATTGCTCCTCATCTTTGTCGTCTGTTTAATTTGTCTATTTCGCAGGGTAAAAATATCGATTTTAAGCAATATTGTCAAAGTGTTAGAGAGACTAATCTTCAAACATAATTTTCATTTTCTTTGTGATAATAATTTCCTTACAAACTTGCAGTCCGGAATTATCCAAGGTAATCCTCAATTAATCAACTGACATTTTTGTATAACACTTTCTGTAAAGCGCTCGACGCTGGGAAAGAAGTTAGAGCTATGTTCTTCGATATAAGTAAGGCGTTTGATCGAGTATGGCACAAAGGGCTCCTAGTTAAACCGAACGCGGCAGGAATTTCAGCTGATCTTTTATTTTGGTTCACCAATTACCTTGAAACCCGTATTCAATGTATTGTTATTCCCGGTGCTAAGTCTAATTGGAGTCAATGCTGGAGTCCCACAATATACAAGGCTCTATTCTTGGCCCTCTTCTTTTTCTAATTTATATAAATGACATTGTTTCTGAGATTTATTCCAATATACGTTTTTTTGCTGACGATACTAGTCTTTATATTATTGTCGATGAAATTGATGTTGCAGCTAATATCCTCCATTCGGACATTGCAAAGATAACCGACTGGTCAAATAAATGGCTTGTCACTTTTAATCCGTCCAAAACAGAATCTCTTCTGTTATCCCGCAAACTTCGTAAACCTACACACACCCCTATATAAATGGTTAACCAAAATATTTCAGAAGTGAGTGCCATAAACACCTAGGTATCATTCTTTCAACTGCTACAAATGGTTAACCAAAACATTTCAGAAGTTCAGTGCCATAAACACCTAGGTATCATTCTTTCAAATGACTGTAGCTGGCACTCGCAAATTGAGTATATAAAAAATAAAGCATGGAGTAGAATTAATATTACGAGAAAACGGAAAACTAAAACACCATTGGAATACGGGGATGTACTATGGGATAACTGCACCAATTACGAAAAGATAGAGCTTGACAAAATTCAAAAATGAACCAGCCAGAATAACGACAGGTACTACCAACTTGGTATCACTTGATCGTTTAAAAAAATAAACAGGATGGGAAACTTTACAGACTTAATCATCAACTTATTCTGTTTTATTAAATGGTTCACTCCCTAACGCCTTCGTATTTATAGTCTCTGCTACCACCCTTAGCAGGAGAAGCGTCGCGATATCATCTAAGAAATAAAAATAATCTTCAGACAGTAAATGCTCGAACTAAACTGTATATAGAATCATTCCTACCAACTACTATTCGCGAGTGGAACTCTTTACCTCAAGATATTAGATACACAGATTCCATTCATTTATGAATCGCAATATCATACAACCGCCCAAATACTTTTACGTTGGAAATAGAAAAGCAATAGAAAAGAACAAATTCGACAACCCGTTTACGTACCAACTGTAGTTCATTGAACCTCTATCTGTTTTAGAAAATATAATCGCATCCCCGTTATGTGATCACGTTTTCCTTCACCATCTATCATCATATTTCTTTAATTTCTTCTTTTATGTTTTTTCTTTTCTTTTTAAAAAAAGAGTATGATAAAGGACCTTTTGAAACGGCCGAGCACGACACATACGAAATATTGCAGTCTCGGTTTGATTGAGACTGTTCATGAGTGGTAGTGATATATGCTAGCTACCGCTCACGCCCTCTAGCCCCGGGTTGAGCAGAACTCAATATTCATAAAATCAACAGCACAAGATTTTAACCGTTGTTTAAGCAAATATTAACTGAAAACCAATGTGACACTGAATAATTATAATAATTCTACCAATTGGTTCATATCTATGCATGCTCCGTAGCTATTAATACATACTTGACTTGTAAACACGTTTTCCAAGGAGATGAACTTTGTGTTTTCTTTCGTTCCAATCCTTTACTTAATATAAGTACTGTTAAATGTATTTATGCACGAATTCGAAATAAAATATGTTTAAACCAAGCGTTCAAAAGAATGTCATACGGTTGCAATATTTACCCAAACTATCTTCGAGTAACAATACATGCCCTTCAATAACTGTACATTTCTTTGTTGTTGTTTTTCAACCTCTTTAGCATCAATGACGTCAGAATCCTCGCTACTATTTATGCAGATCAGTAATTCGCCATAAAAATAGTTTTCAAAAATGCGTATAAATATAATTTGTTATATTTTGCTCTTTTTTTCCCCAAAGAACTTTGATATATTGTCATTTGAAATATTATTGTTTCCTATTACATATCTAGCTCGTCTTAGTTTAAGTCAGTTCTTCTCATTACATTCAGTTCATGCAAACCCGGAGGCACTATTTATCTACGCGGAGGCATATACTGTGAATGCCGTCGGCTGCCACTTACGTGCTATTTTGAGCTTAGAAATCTGGCCAGCCTTCAGTTTGTGGTATACGATTCTGTTGACATTGCAGCGTGGAGTTTTCTCCCCGCCGCAATAATATAAATAACTGCCGACAATGCCGACGGTTACCATACATTTGCAGAATTTTCCATTAAGGTTTGCAATTTTCAAGAAACCACAATAAAATAAATATGTTTGTGTGTTCAAATGCCTTTTTTTATGATTTGTAAACCTTCTCGCCTCCCACCACTGCGGGTTCGAATACCACTGGGATCTCAACTTGTAAGTGAGGAAGTGTCGATTCTTACAGATGAAGGGAGGTGTACATTACTGGTTTTACCCAGGAAACGTGGGTGGTCTGCCTCCACCACAGAAAAAACGACCGTCATATAATAACCTTACATGTGTTGAAAATGACGTAAAACACCATACAAACAAACACATTTTTTTATGATTAATGAAATATTTTTACTTAGTGTAACATATCAACGAAATGTCGTATCCCTGGTACACACATGCTCGCTTGCCA